>PHWZ01000466.1:0-29105 GCA_004379285.1 Botryotinia calthae
CACTGGCGGTTTCGAACCGCCGACCTTGGCGTGCCAAATCTTTCTGATTGAATAGAGTAGATATTAGCACCACGCTCTAACCAACTGAGCTAAGCGACCTAGTTATTTGTTGATAGGAGACATTTTCTGTGGGTATATATTGAGAGAGATATTTTGCTTTGATGTGTAGTGAATGCAGTAGAGGGATCGAATGAAATTTTGTGTGGATGGATGGTGGGTATGAGGGGCGGTATCGGGGACAGATGGACTCAATACATTTATTAGTTTATTTAGCTTGGCACGGGAATGCACGGGTTTTGAGGAGGGGAGCTGGAGGGAGGTTCTATCGAGGTCTTGTAAGTTGGATCTATCTATATACTGTAATACTCAATCAAGTACATGCATGAGCTTGACAAATGCTCACGGTATTACCACTCCTCAAAAGATAAGGCTCGTAAATTCTCAACCACTTTTCAGTCACTATCCAGAATATAAGTTGGAGTATGTATACCCCGCCATCTACATAGAAGTGGCCCAACATATCAACTTACACAACTGGACGTTCAAGGGAATGAAGGAGTCATGTCTAAATTAGTTCGAAAATTTGATATCCCATAAACTAAAGCTATGAACTCCATCGTGTATCTGGTCGTCGTCACCATCGCTATAAATAACTCAAATATCATCATACTTCGTAATGCCCTCCACCAATCCCTTAATCAACAACGCCAACCTCTTACTCTGCCATCTACACAAAGCCAAATTTCCACCCACAAACCAAAATCCTTCATGACCAGTCTTTCTCCAGATAGTTCTCACTTCTCCCTCTTCATCGAATCCCCAAACATCCCTAACTCGATCTGCCACTTCATCTCCAAAGATTTTCCTGCATTGTGTTCTCATGTTCAAGTATCCTGTTGCAAATACAATTTCATCCGCTTCGATTAATGAGCCATCTGCGAATTCCATACCGTTTTCTTTGATACTCGTGATTTCTTGACCTTGCTTGACTTTAATTTTTCCATCGACTATAAGTTGAGAACATCCAACATCCATATAGTACCCACCACCACGTTGAAGATATTTGATCCAAAGACCCGATTCATCTGGTCCTTTATCAAGTTTGAATCCTGCCCTTTCAAGACCTTGAAGTAATTTCTCATCAATCTTACGCACTTGCTTGGTACCTTCAACATTCAATTTCTTGAGGACCGGATTCGGCATGCTATGAAAGACCATATCGGCATCAAAAGTTGGAATCCCATTCTCTCCATAGAGATTTGCTTGAGCATTTGCACTTGTTTCTGAACCAATCACATATGTGGTTGATCTTTGAACAATGGTCACTTCATAGCCATGTTCGTATAGATCTTGAGCAATGTCATGACCAGAATTACAACAACCAACCACGATTGCTTTTTTATTTTGGCCTCGAGATTCGGTTGCTCCAGGGAATTTGGATGAATGAACGACTCGGCCTTTAAAGGTATCGATTCCTTTGATATGAGAAGGGAAGTTTGGCTCTCCACTTGCACCAGTTGCTTGTATGATGTGCTGTAGAGAATTAGTAACTACTCACTGGGAAATCGCGAAATGACCTACTTTTGGATGAACAACTATCGTTTCCTTCTGTCCATTTTTAGTCCTCTCTAGAGTGACTGTCCATTGTTTTGTTTGATCACTCCATGAAGTGTTCATAATAGTAGTTTGAGTCCAAGCATTAAGTTCCAATAAACTGACATATGCTTCAAACCAATCACCTAATTTATCCTTGGGAGTAAACACGGGCCAGTTCTCAGGAAAAGGTAGATATGGGAGATGATCAAACCAAACGGGATCATGAAGAACTAGTAGATGATATCTCATTCTCCAATTATCACCAATTCGTTCTTCTCGATCAACCATGAGTGATGTAACACCAAGCATTTTAAGTCTTGCCGCTACTGTCAAGCCACCTTGTCCAGCACCTGAAGAATGTTAACATCGCACTTGAACTTCCCCACCCTCTACAATTGAAACACTTACCAAGAATCAATACTGTTGGCTCCGTTCCATTACCAAAGTCTTTCTCAAGATTCCTCTTATCCAACCAATTTTCTTTCTCCGTCTTCTCCATGTTTCACACCATAAGGCCTCTTCTTTCCTACACTCTCTTCATAGCCATTCAAGTTCTCCAGAAAAGTATAGAGCGTAAACACTTTCCATGTTCCCTCATCATTTACCAATCTCGCAATTCCAGCGCCCTTACCAACATCCGTCTCAACCGTGATGAAAGCCTGAATAACATTCGTCTCTCCATCAGCATCTAGTGGCGTTAATTTTGGTGATCGAAATTTCGAGTTTGAATCGAGTGCGATGGATTTTAAGCGGGAGCCTTTTGTTTTATTGAAAAGTTCGAGGATTTTGGAAGGACCATGCAGAATGTGAAAGTCCCATGAAAGACACAATTGATCGCGCCAATATGATTCTTCCACGAAAAGTGTAGAGAGGGATGAAAGATCAGCAGAGTCGATGGTTTGATTAAAGCGATCAACAAAGTCTGAAGCAACTTTTGTAGTATCGATGGATTTCTCAGCTGTAGATTTAGGGAGGTTGGCGAGTCGTAATTGGAATGAGCCAGGCTCGACTCGTTGGGACGATGGTAAAGGGGTTTCAACTTCAATGCTTCCCATTTTGACGTGCTACAGTAGTTTGAGTATGGATCACTGGGCTATGTGAAATAGTATGCATATCTAAAAGTTGCAAGGTGGTGAATGAATATTTATATGTTTAACAACGCACTTGGGGTCATCAAGGAATACTCCTCTCTTCGGTAGACCTTCCTGCATACATGGACTTCTAATCTGCATAGCATAGAACTAGTCGTGTGTAATTTCAGTCTACGGGTACAAAGATTTCTTCTATTCATATGATGCTGTCGTGCTCGAAGTTTAGTCTCCTAGAGAAGCCAATAGTTGAAACATTGAGGGAGTCTCGGAGTCTGGGGAGAAATTACCCCGCACAACATGACGTCGGCTAACCTCCCATTTCTAAAGGTATCCTTTCGACCATATAGAAATAGACCGGTACCTGAGCTGAACAAGCATTAGTATTGTTCGCTTGGAGGATAGTGCTACTATCGTGCAAGACTCTCACATTAAGCATATTCCTGCGCGTAGGTAAATATTGTTGGTAGATCATATGAATTGAGCTACTTCACAGTGTTTCAGCTCAGATCTTAATTTGGGTAGTTGGATGAACAATCCCGCCGACCCGAGTATATTCACTAGACGAATCCCGCTCCTCCGTCTTTAATCACCTTGAATCCAGGATCAAGACTAGGTGGCTTCTGCGATAGATCGTGTTTTGGCTGCTACCAACCTGCGTCTTCTGCATGTTTCTTCTCTAGCCCACATATCCTGATAAGCATCCGTGTAGAAGCGATGACTCCTGAATATTTGTAACGGCTAGGCTATCTTCGGCCTTAGTTATTTCGAGGACTTCCTTTGAGTTTGAAATATGGGCAGAAACAGCTATGAGTCTACGACTTACCCATTTATATCTATCTGTCAGAAGTGGGATGAATGAGACATTCATCTATATATATAAATCTAGTGATTATGGATGAGTCACATGTTTCCCAACAAATAAGCATGTTGGACAGCCATCCTCGTCCTCTCTATCATATTTCTGTATCGAATTAATAGATCTACAAGTCAGGTTAACTTCCAAACATTCTTACCAGTCAAACCTATCCATATTACATTGGCGAGACGATCTCAAATTCTAGCTCCAAAAATGGCAACACCCCCTTCAAACCCGATTGCGAAATCACGCATTCGTGAAGCAGAACCCAAAGATATCGAAGCCATCAGAACGGGCATGATTGCCTCCCTAACCTCTGATCCAACCTGGCGAATTCGATTCATCAACCGGGATAAATATCCCGAAGATCTATACAAGTATTCTCGTCTCTACATTGAGCTCATGGTTTCTGGAAAGTTCCCAGACTACCTAACTATGATTGTGGAAGTTGAAGAAGATTCGGGGTGGAAAGTCGCTGCTTTGTCTATATGGGATGCTTCGTATGTGAATAGACGGATATGTAAAGCAAAAGGGGAAACATATAATCCTCCAACGCGTACAGTTCTTCCCCCAACAAGTTCAAACCCTTAAGAAACTAACTTCATCAAGCGGGAGAAGCGATGGAAGCAGCTGGTGTAAGCACTCGGAGAGACGTAGATCCCACCTATGATGCAGCTTTTATAAAAGCTATTGGTGAAGCCCGAAAGGAATTCACTGAGATGTTTAATGGTGATGAATTCTATCTCGGCTTGATAGGCACTCATCCAGACTTTCGACGTCGAGGTTATGCTACTCAACTCTTGAAATGGGGCATTGAGAGATCTATACGTGATGATGCACCTCTTGTTTTGTCGGCGAGTGCAATGGGGGAACCGTTATATCTTGCTTCTGGATTTGAGGAGTTAGGGAGAGTTCCTATTATAGTTGCCGAGGGAGATTATGAGAAACATGAGTTCGTAAAGATGGTTTATAGGCCTACGAAATGAAGGTGGAATAGGAAAATGTGAGCCAGTAGATAAATGTAATATCGTTTGTCAACTGCTCCAGAGAAAGTGTCAGGAGAGAAAGCAATCTGTATATCTCTATGTGCATCTCTATAAATCTAATTTGATGAACAGTCTATGTTCTATGGACAAAAACTTGAGCCAAATAGTCTATGCCTTCTCACTTTCGAAGTCCTTGATACCAGCAGCGTAGACTTCCTTGATGGTTGTTTTACCAGCAACAACATCCTTAACTGTTGATAGAATAGAAGTCCAGTCCTCAAAGATTGTGAATGGGACCTTTTCTCTAACACAGTAGGTAATGAGGTCATGTCCCTTTTTGGCGAATAAAAGATCAGTCTCCTTAGCAGCCGAGAGATCTGACACTCCATCTCCAGCGTAAAACATGGTTGGTCTTTGATCGTCTGGAAGTGCGGCGTATGGTCTAATCTCTCTGGATTTATCATGTCCGAAATGACTGTTTTAAATTAGCTTTACCTTCAATAAGTTTTTTCCCGTAGGATCAAGACTATACCTTTCGTCATGGTAGATAATATTCCAACCTCCCTCCTCATCAAGACTCTTGAATCCTTCTCTGACTTCAACTTGATTACTGACAATCTGAATTTCAGAAGCTTCTTTCTTTCCCAAGAGATGTTCCAATAATGCTCTAATAATTGGCTCCATTCCACCACTCAAAATAACAACTGGCATATTGTTCTCTCTTGCCCATTCGAAGAATTCCTTGAATCCTGGATCTAATTTGATGTTTTCGATAAGGGTTGATATACATTTGCTGTATGGAGTCTTGATGCTATCCATCATTGCCTGGAAAGAATCGCGGAAGGTCTTGCTACCATCGAGAACATCTTTGTTTCCCTGCTTGCGGAGTTCTTGGCCAAACCCAAGATTGTCTGTCATGAAATCGTTGGAATCGCGGGTTGTGATTGTGCCATCGAAATCGGTGAAGAAGATGTATTTAGGAGAGGTTTGCATGGCGGGGAGAGTCGTTGATCCCATTGTGAATAGATTGAAAGTGCAATGAAGGTCTGGGTGATGTTATTAGCGATTGATGTTGGGTTTTCGCCGACTGGTCTTGAGGGTATGGATAAGAGCAGCATGGTTGGCAGCAGATAGTTGGCAGTTGGCAGTTGGCAGTTGGCAGTTGGTAGTTGGTCGACAGATGAAAGGCAGGCAGTTGCGATGAGATAGACAGCGCCATTGTTTGGGTTTTGTTGGAACTGCACACTTACATTGATAGGAAGAAGGGGTTCCAAGGGTATACAAACAAGCAAGAGAACAAGATACAAGCAGGAATCTTTTGCATACAAATAATACGGCGGATTGAATGGATGGATGGATGGATGGATGGATGGGAGGTGGTTGTATGGTACAATGATGGCGACGGTGATGATGATGATGATGATGGATAAAGTTATCGTAGTGGGGTCCAGTAAAATTATTCACAATCTCAGACTCGATCGGTGTTCAGTGCAAAAAGTGTCATAATGCCCCGACCCCGAGTTTGCCCCTCTACATCATCATAAAAGCGGTGAAGAGATACACTGAAGACAGCCAAAGGTCCCCAGCATTTTACCATTTCACTGACAGGGCGAACAGGGTTATTAGAGCCCACAACACCATCCATCAATTGGGTCAGAGCTCCACTGGAGAGGGAATCTTGACCGAATATTCTCTTCTCTCACTTCATGTAAGGTGAAAGGTCAAGGAAAGAGAGAATCAAAGTCCTCAGCTCGACTCAATCTCCTCACCAAGAAAAAGAGGAAAGACAATTGTCAATTGCAATGCAACCATTGGCAAGGCTCGTTCCTCGGTTTGCAATCGACTCAGGTTCAGTCTCCATATCGAGAACCTTAAGAATCTCTCCTCGACCTTCTGTCAAATCGTCAATCTGTCTACAATGTAGAATCTATTCTCCTAGTCTGCGGCGACATTTCGCAGACGATCAAAGACCTATAATAGAACCACCACCTCATCTTCGACCCAAGGTTGCACCTCCTCCTGAAGAACCTAAACCCCAAGTCGAAGGAAAGCCTACACCTCCTCCCGAGTCCAGCAGACAAGATGTCTCTCCCTCTCCCAACCCCGAAAAAGACGAAGAGCTTCCTTCTACCCTCGAAAGCCGACGTCTAGCAGTCACAAAAAAACTATCCCACCTCATGGATCATATGCAGGGCAACATATTCATAGCATCTCAACGGATCAACGATCTCACAGGCTACTCCGGCATTGAAGCCCTCAAGAACAAAATCACCGATCTCGAAACCCAAGTTGCCAATTCCAAAGACCTAGTCCAAAGTACTCGACTACACTACAAAACCACCGTCGCAGATCGTGCTTCTTCTCAACGTGAGGTTACAACGTTACTAGCAAGGAAAGATACGTGGACGCCTGCCGATCTCGAGCGTTTTACACATCTATACCGTATGGATCATACCAACGAACAAGCAGTTCAAGAAGCAGCTACTCGACTCGCAGATGCAGAACGCGAAGCTGAGAAAGCAGCAGGGGAATTGAGTAGTAGTATATTATCACGATATCACGAGGAACAGATTTGGAATGACAAGATTCGAAGAATGAGTACATGGGGAACATGGGGATTAATGGGAGTCAATGTGCTGTTATTCTTGGTATTCCAATTTGGATTTGAACCATGGAGAAGGAGAAGATTGGTTGCAGGATTCGAAGACAAAGTTAGAGAGGCATTAGAGAAACAGAAGACCTTTGCCATGTCGACAGCTATTCGAGGTGCTGAAGTTGGTGGAGGAGAGGGCTCAGAAGTAAGCCTGGATGAGATCGTCGCATCCGGTATCCAAGAATTGGAAGAAGAAACCGGAGGAAAGGCCCTAGATGAACCGGCGTTAGAAGCAGTAGCTGCTGTAATGGAAGGAGAAGTATCACATCACGAATCAAATAACGAGCCAGCCCCAGAAATTGGCGAAGCAGCAGCAGCAATGGATACTGCAGAACTAAGCATACCATATTCCAAACCCGCATTCGATTATCGAAACATAGAATCGTGGAAAGAAAAAATGGAAGCCGGGAAAGCTGCGGCAATAGATTTATGGAGTACGCAACAAATATCGATACCAAAAAGAGATATCAAGATCATAGCATTAGAAAGTGCCGCTGGGGGAGCAGTGCTTGTAGGAGCCATCTTCACTCTTATTATACGTCGTTCATAGATTCCGCATCAGATGATCGAGAAGAGATACGAGGGAATTGTACAAATTATCGCATCTTGTTAAGATTTTTTGTACATTATCATTTGAGATGCATTTGTGCTAGCGATATAAAGGATATGTAGCATATTGGCGAAAGAGCCAGAAACTCAATTTTGATACCTCTTACGAAGACTGTTATTTGAAGCCTATCATGTCTTTTCTCTCATTGCATGATTGTTACGTACAGTACGAGTACCCCTTGTTAGATTATTCAAAGATGACAGTCGCCGCATCAAATAGACTAGACTGTGGATGGGAAATGACAACAAAACAAGTACACAAGCAGCTGAATATGTACAATTTCTCGTGTATATACCTAATACCTCCTCCATACACTACTGTTCCATTTGCTTTTATTCCTATCTATCTTTCTCCATCAGAAATTACACTCTCGAATCAATAAGCACCCTTCCTCTTACTCCAAGCCGGGCTATCCACCAAACTAGGCGCCTTCAAACTCGTGAGTATCGGTGTTCCGGCTGTTAATGTAAAATCGGTTAATGCGGCGCCTGAGGATTGTTGAGCCCAGAGTTCAATGGCGAGGGTATTTTGTCCGTTGTAGTTTAGGATTCCTGCGGAGAGGTGCGCGTTAGTAACTTGTTGTATGCGTATATATATAGGAAAGATCAGGATGGGAAAGAAAAATGAGAAATACATACCCTGCGGCACTGGGAAGCTGGTCTGGGGACCAACATTATTAACATATTTACCAAACTGCCATCCATTAACCCAAAGCTGCACTCTGTAATCACTCGTCCCATTTGTCGTTGTCGAGTTTCCAAAATCGAATGCGAGAGGTACATCATACCCCTTTGGCAAATCCAACTTAAAGGTACTAGTCCAGAATCCTACACCTGCACTCTTGATTCCCTTAAAGGGAGATCCAGAAGTCCACGATGAAGAAGGAGGGGATGGTTGTGTGTAACCTTGACGTTCGGCATAGAGACCACCTTCGTTCAATGGACCGCGCACTTGATCGATGTATTGTTCTCCGCCGAGATTTCCGGTGAGTTTCCATGTTATGGAATCTTGAGCGTGTCCGGAAAGAGCGTAGTTTAGGATACCCCGAGGAGATTTCATTTCTTCGACTCCCACAACCCAGTTTTCATCGAGACCGTTGTTGTCGATCAACACTGTGAAGGTGTACTTGGAGCCAGCTTTTAGGTTGGGTAAAGTGTAAGTGGAGTTTTTGCCTTCGGCATAGTCGGCGCCGACCCATGAACCGATGTAGGTTGAGTTGAGCCAGACGGATGAGCCGAAAGCGGAACCTCCTTGGGTGGCGATGTAGAGGGAAGATTCATTACCGGTTGCGGTGAAGTGACCTCGGAATATCAGGACTCCAGTGCTGTAACCGTAATCTGGACCATTGAGGATAGTAGGCGTTAGAAGAGGAGTAAGGTAGGGATTACTCGTTGAGGTTTTGTTGGCGACTGTCCAGGCTGAGTCGTCATATGTGGATTTGATCTCAGGGAGATTATCGAGATATTTCCAAGAGAGACCTGAGAGTTTTGGAAGAGAGATCTTGGGGGCTGTGTAGGTGAGTGTTGAGGAAAGTTCACCAGTTGTAGAATCGGTCTTATAGGAGACCTTTTGGGAGTTGAAGTAAAGGTTCTTAGTTCCTTTAGGGGCACCGATTACTTTGAATGGGACGGTAGCGTTGAGATCACCGTAAATACGGAGATCTGAGCCTTGTGTTGAAACGGATCGAACGAGGTAACCTGCTTCTACGATGACGGAAGCTGTGTTTTCGATGCTTGAAGCGCTGATCTAGTGTTAGCGGCTATGTGAGACCAAAACCAGATGAAAATACTTACAATGCACCCCATTTATCAGTTCTGGCAAAGTCTGGCACCCAGTAATTGTATGCGCTGTTTCGATCCAAAATGTAGACAAACACACTACCAACCTTGACCACTCTACGTGTAGTAGATGTTTGCCAATTAAGGATCGTCGAACCATTGGTGCTCTTGCTTGTAACACCTGAGCCCTCAATAACTTGTGCTGAGCTCTTTGTAACTACAGCCAATTCATGAGATTCTCCTGGACCACCATAAACGACCAATACAGTCTTATCATCAAACTTCTTCCAGGTGAAGATTTCTGCTGAAGAGTAAAGGAGTGTTGTTCCTCCAATGTCATAGTCTGTTACATGCCATTTTGAATCTCTACCGCTTAAAGTAAGACTTCCGTTCAATTGAGGAATAGTAAGAGCGCCTTGACTTGTAGTAACAGTCAACTTATAGGTCGTAGAAGCCAAAGTTTGATAATCTGAATGGCGAACAATATAGAAGTTTGTGACGGTTCCGTTCCCAATGAGTGGAGTAGTGGTTATGCTATTACTGTTGGTGTATTTGCCATTGGCAGCTGCACCAACGGTGGTGGTGAGATATGCAGGGCTGACTTTCAGGAAGTTGGCTTCTATCTTTAACTCGCTGTACTTCTCGCGAGTTACTTCTCGATTTTCGGTGATAGCGGCACCATAATCGTAAGACGTGTAGCCACCTAAGAATGTGAGCAATAGCTAATGATAGAATTGAATTCCGTTGCTTACCAGAATGACCAAGATTACCCCAGTTTGTGCCACCATCTGAGAAACAATCAGTATTTATTTATGTGCCATAATATCGAAGACTCACAAATCATATATAAGCTCAAAAGAGCAACGCCTGAAGCAAAGTCGTTCTTGTAGAAGACTCTCTCGAATTGTTCATTCAAGAGTTGAGCACATGCTTGGAATCCCTAGAAAAGTTTAGCGACAGCAAATAATCCACAAGAAAAGAGACTCACAAGACCACCCCAAGGATCAAAAGCACCACCTTGGAATTCGTTGATGGAATAAAATGTACTTGGGCTTTGTTTTTCATGAGTCGCGGCAAAATAAGTCGGTAAATTTCCAGCAGGCCAGGTAGTTGGATGTGCGCAATCGAATCCTAAAGGATACGAATCATGACCGTAGATATCAACATCTCCAATTGTAGTTCCATTAACCACGTCACCTGGTGCGAAAAGTCCAGCGGGAGCTATTTAATGTTAGCTCTGCCAATACCAACACCAGAAGCTTCTCTCTTCCTCATCCATATCGCAAGACTTGAGAGAAAAGAACAATAACCTACAAGCGTCATTACTGATAAATGGCACCGTAACACCCGCGTCCCTAGCTTGTTTCTTCACATATTCAAAGTAAATTGGGTCTGGCCATCCACCTGGAACATATCCCACATATCCTGAGTATTCATTCTCTGGTTGATACAGAATAATTGGTCCTCCTTTTGTGATTTCGTATTTGGCGATTAGACTGGCGATGTTTGCCATATAGTTGTCGGTTGCTTCTAGGTAATCTGGAGCTCGAGATCGCAGAACACCGCTCACACGTTGAAGCCATCCTGGGAATCCACCTCCAGCGACTTCAGCGTTGATGTACTGTATTGGCATATATCAGCACAAGATTAAAGTTGGCAGATAGAGAAGTATGAACTCACGGGACCTGGACGAGCAATAAGATAGATACCCGCTTACTTAGCAGCATCAAAGAAAGGCTCAAAAGCAAACACTCCATCTGCAGTGTAGTGTCCTGGGTTTCCTTCTAATAATGCCCAATCAACATAAAAGGAAATCGTATTCAATCCAAGTGATTTCACTTTCTGGAATATATCAAGCCATAGATCAGGGACCGGGAGTCGATAGGGATGGAATTCTCCTGAGAAAACAAATATACGTTCCCCGTATACTTTGAGAGAGTGTTCATCATATGTGACCTATTAAATTAGCTTTTGTAAAATGGATTGACAGCTCAATTGACCAAGGCTTGGTCCGATTATTGAGGAAGGGATGCCAATATGTGTCAAAACTTACAATATCCTGAAGTCCAGCATCTCTCTCAACAACCAATTTCTCACCACCAATATTAATTGACAATGCTGCAGCTTGAGCCGCGCAGGCAACTGCCGTAAAAGCATGTAGAAACCTCATGATTGCAATGTCCCAATTGCAATTGCAGAGCTTCAATCACACACATGTAATGGAAGATAAAGTATCTTGACACGAACAATGCTAATGTACGCCGGAAGCAGCCTTTATATACAATAGCTATGGATGGGAAGAAGTTTATCCACTTTCGCCATCTTCCCCCTCACCAGCCTGCATTACATTCTCCGAAAAGAAAACTCTCCAATGCTCCGTGTATGTATGTACACATCACCGCAGTACAAAAACTAAAATTTCTACTTAAACCCCTGATATGTGCCAAGTACTGGGAATCTCCAGGCACAGGCACATATAAAGGTTCAACTCCGAACCACGACATGCGGGGTAAGCAATGTAAACGATCGTCACTCCCCCCATACAACCAACCAAATTCTTCATTACAACGGAGCATTTCATTTGGCTAAAAGCAATAACATTTTCCCGACCGAGCTGCCTCGGAAAGTTTGGATGAAATAATATAAAGTAAAAATGACGCCAGGCCAGAAATTCAGAAAAAACGTTGATCTTGGTGGAGAAACAAGTCAAGGTCTTGCGCACCAACCGGATTATTCGGACGGAAAGCATTTAGACACGCTTGTGGTATAGCTCCATGTCACTGCATCAGATTTTGAAGGGAAAGAGAAAATAAGTTTCTCCGGACCGAAATGCTCCTTGATTTTGATGACGGAGCGGAGTGTCGATGGATGGCGTATTTACCTTATGCCAAACGAAAGTTCTGCATATATGTAAGTCAGTGATGTGATGTTATTCAAATGCCCAAAGGCGAGTCAATCATTGAAGCCACAAGTAGCTGTAGACTTGAAAGGTATCCTGAGAGTAGGTTGAAGTAACTTCCCACAGACACTTAACTCAATTCCATAGGGAAATGTTCCCTGACGTGTCCCTCTGAGCATTTGATTTTATCCATATTTATGCATAGCTCGTTGAAATTTTTTGTAATGTACAATCGCTCTCGATATCTCCAAACCACGCAGCTATAAATCCTGCATAAATTACCTAGAGGCTCGTTTGATGCCTCCACGTATTCCAGTGGCTATAGTTCTTCTCCCGCTCGATATATTATCGCTCATTCGCTCATTCTATAATTCTTTGGTGGGTGAATGTTCCTCCAAATTTCATCTTTCACCTCCGATTGATCCTACATCAACACTCTCATGCAGTCGCCTTCTTTGGTTTCTTCGTTCCATATTTCGACCGTGATGTTGCTCTGTTTCCTACACCTCCCTATGATTGCGAATAGATTAGCATAGATTCAAGACGTGATGCATCTTTTCCCTTTCTCTCCATTTCAATTGACTCCCCAAATACACAGCAGACCAATCCGCTCTTCTCCCAAATCTCTCAAAGAAAAATAAATCTGCTCACCAAATCTCCCGCTCCTCTGACCAAATGATATCGCACACCCGGACAATCTTGACTCCTCCCTCCTCTGACCAACACCACACTATGTTGTTGCACATTATGTCCCTCACCCGGAATATAACACGTAACCACTCTCCCCGTACTCAATCTAACTCTGGCCGTTTTACGTTCTGCCGAGTTAGGTTTCTTTGGTTTGGTGATTCCGACTTTCAATGCTACGCCCTTCAGTGCTGGAGCCTGGACTGTTGACAAAGCAGGGGAAACGGATTTACGCATAGCTTGCGCAGTACGGCAACCGCGACGGACTTGGTTGTATGTTGCAGCGTGGGAGGGGGATGAGGAGAATGTCCGCGATGAGGAGATTGTGATTGATTTGAGCTGATTCATGATAGATTGTGTGGTGGGGCGAGGGGTAGAGATTGAGGTTGATGACCGTATGGACGGCATTAAGAGCCGTTGTAGTATTGAGGCGGCCATTGTGAGGAGCGAGTGCGGGGACCGTTGGATGATTGCGTTTGTCGACGACGAGAAGGTGAGGGGAGAGAAAGCTTTGGATATTGCCAAGACTTGGGATCAATGTGGCTGGTGATATCACGTGATATGGCTGAAACCACATTTCACTAAGGAGGGGTGATTCTGGTGCATGTACAATTATAGACTTCAGTATTATACAAAAAGAGTATGTAGCTTCTCTCACTATGCAGACTTTGCTTTATTGTAAAAATCTATCTCAAAACTTGTCTACCACCCGATGAGAAACCAAGAGGCGTTACTTCCCAAGCCAGATCCTATCCCAGGCCATCTTAACACATACAGCGTTTCAGCTGGATTTTTACCCCATGCAAACGCCCGTACCCCCTTTCCTATCATGCCAAATAGTACCTAGTAGATATATCATCGATCTCCAAACCGCCAATGCTACTCCCTAGAAAATGCATTCGAACACGAATACTATAGTGAATCTAGACTATAACTCTAGTCTTGTTGGTTTTCATATCCTTCTGGCTTCTCCATCTTATTGATATCGAAGAATCGTGATGTACCTATTGGATAATTAGGACTATTTCATATTTTCGAAAGAAGGAAACTTACATGAGTATCCTTTCCAGTCAAAGTTATCCTTTGGATTGCAATGACACTTCAAATCGAGTCTTGTTTGCTCTCCTGTTGGGCAATGAGTGAAAGGAACATGGTAATAAGCAATATCGTTGAAGAAATGAATTTCTTCTTTCTTCAAGAGAAGTCCTGCGGCGATGGAGTGGACTGGTGCATCACCCCAACGTTCATAGAAAAATCCTCCATCTTGGTCGAGTTGCTCGAAGTAATCCGTGTAAGCCTTTGATCGGAGCCAGTTGAGGTTACCAATTTCGAAGTTAGACCACTGTAACATTGTGTTAGTAAAATATTCACGCAATTCATCATTGTACGACCAAAACGTACCATGTGGCAGTGGTTGTAGGTTTCACCACCATCATCGCTAAGAAAACCCATCGAGTTGCCTTCGGCAATGTGCTCTGGGTGGGCCTTGATGAACTTCTTGACACTGTCCCACAAAGTTGGAATAGTCTCAACATATTCGTAAAGACTCAAAACGAAACTGTACTTCTTCTTGTTGTCGGCCATGAATTTGAATGCATCGTAATCAATATCGCAGAAAAGTTCAATGGATGGCTCGACTCTCCAGTACCATTCGTAGTTCAACATCAATTCTTGTTGGAAGAAGAAGCCAGATTCAAAGCGACACATGTGGCGATAACTAACAGAATCCCCGTAGATGATTTTTCTTTGTGCCATATCTTCACGGACCTTGCGAGCCCTGTCGGTATCGATATGCTCAGGGAATGACCAATGTTTCTCTGGGATCTCTCCATAATGAGTCTTTCCGGAAACAAGGGATGCAGTAACCTTCTTGAATGTGGCATCAAATGGCTTGTCGTTCAAGAAAACCCAGTCGTAATGAAATTTCTTGTTGAATCTATCCTCGACTTGACGAATGGATCGTGCAATTTCCCAAATATCCGAGTTTCGTGCCAGGGTGACGAATGTCGCATTCATACGCTCTCCTGGGATGGTGGCAGGTGGAAGGTCATGAGTATTTGGAGAAGTCTTAGCATCGGATGTTTTCGAACCTTCAGCAGAGTGCCCTGGCGAAGTGCCTGCCTTGGTCGGAATACCCGTTTTATCTGTGAAGACTTGCTGCGCAGTTTGTAATCTTTGGTCCGATGAAGATGATATAAAGTAGACGATGGCGAGACCCTGTGGAGAGAGAGGGTTAATAGGTGGATCCAAAGGAGTTTCTGGTACCCCGATAATGTCGAAAGAAGACTTACAAAGAATGCAAAGAGAATATATCTCAAATATCTGGCTGTTCCCGTAGCCATGGTGAAATAAGTTTATTATGTCGAAAATTGCGAGACTCTCGTTGATGCGACTTTCATAAATCCAACCGTTATTTCACTAACCAATTGGACACGAATGGAATCTTCAGCAATTGCAGACTCCGTTTAGCCGCAAACGAATTGAACGTGGTGAAAGCAAATGGTCTTTTCTCTCTCTTTAATTGCACCTTTCAATGTTATGAAGATGTAATTGAATTCCAAAGAAAAAGAAGACGGAGAAGAAGAAGGAGAAGCAGAAAAGGAACGAATGATAGAAATGGTGTGATATAGTAAACACACAGTATAGAAGAAGTTTGAAGATGGATGGGAGAAAGAGAGATGGAAGAAGAGGAAGAGGAAGAGGAAGAGGTACGTGTAAATATGAATAAAGGAGGTCAATTTTTCTCGTGTACAGTCAGTCACTTACTGGTGTCCCCAGCTAGTACTTGCGAATTCCAAAAGCCATAAAAAGCATGTAAATTACAATGCAGTAAGATTTATTAGTTCTAGCCCAAATTTATCCTTGTTCGATGGCTTTTTCTGGAAGGATTACGCAAGGGACATAATAAGTTGATAAACCAAAGGTCCCGCCAGCTTGGAATTGAGGCCCTGGAGCTTCCCCCAGATAGAGTTTGTTAATACGAGACAAACAAGCCCTGGAGGCCGGAGCCCTTCTACAGGATCACGTATGTACATACCGTGGATGGTGAGTGTTAAAGGAGGACGACGACGAGTACCTTCCAATACTACTACGATATGTAGACTTCATGATCTAATGGATAAAATATGATGTTGATGCGAGTAACCGTCTGATATACATATGCTGACAATCATTCTTTCATACTGCTCGGGTATCTAAGGAGAGGCTTCTAGCACCACACACATACTTCATGATTTAGTATTTTGTTGACTATTTATGTGTATATATATATATACATATATATTCAATGTAGACGAGGTAATAATCTGTTTGAAAACCACATCTAGATATGGTCTAAGCATTACACATTCGCCGTCACATACATGTCAGTTGAAAGTTTCCCATAGCCAACCTAGTCTGCCTCCACGGCAGTGGCTCCCAGAGGGCCAGCGGAGCGTCATTCAATGTTTATACGGATGTTTACGTAATATAACAGAAATCCCTCTGTGCAGTTACGATTTGTTATATATGAGGTTATATATGAGGGCAAGCCCCCAAACCCCCATAGCTCGCTGCGCTCGAATTCGGCTCACAGGTTGATATTATATTGGTTGATATATATTATATTATGCTCGTAAGATCTTCCAAGGCTAATAACCCACCCATCCGTGCCATCCACCATCTTCTAGACCCGCGACGGCAAGGCCAGAAACAAGGCCAGAAATAAGGCATCAATTTTCTTGCTTCTGTCTTCTCTCTTCTGTCTTCTCTACCCCACTCGGACCTTTCATATCAGCTACTACGATCACGACCACGAACACGCTTAATTTTTTGAAGCTTAATTCCCTTCTAGTAACACCTCCACCTCCCTTCCTCCACCTTTCCATCTCGTCACCTCGATCATCCCACCAACGCAGCAAAACCCTCCAAAAAATAAAAAATCCCGCTCTCTTTCTTTCTTGTGTTCGTTGTACCATTCAACTTCTTACTACCTACTTACTGCTCCCCAACAATTTTGTTTCGCCAAATCATTGGAGCTTGTATTATCTATCTATTCTGATCTACCATCTTCTTCGAGACTCAAAGAAGAGAATTAATCTTTGGAATCATAACTTCAACGCGTTAAATACCTTCTTGATCTTCGTATCTTATTAATGGAAACCAAGGCTGTGCGATTTCTTTAATCATGTCTTTCTTTGGATTTGATCCCAGTCAAGCTCCTCACGAGAGGGGCCACAATACTGCTGCTCCTGGTTTTGGCCAACATGCGGATCCATTTGCAAGTCTTTCTGGCACAGGAAATGATAATGAAGCGTAAGTTCTGTTTGCCTATTCCTCCATTTGACTTCGATCAAAGACGAAAAGCTAATATTTTTACCCTGCAGCTTCGATTTCGAGGATACATATGATGGTTTAGGAGAACAGCTTCAAGAAACCGGTGATGATTTCAATGATGATACCTTTGGTGGCGGTGCAGGCGATTCTATTGCAAGCAAGCCAGTTGGAAATAACTTTGACTTTTTTGGACAAACAGCAAAGGTCTCGGATGCTATCAATGAGGAACAAATGCGATACACCCGACAACAACCAGTAGTATCTAGGACAACTCCAGCCGCATCATCATACTCTCAACCACAAACGTCAAGACCCGCTAGAACTGGCTATGAGAGATATCAAGAGTCGGATTATGTTCCTGATATGCAGGTGGATGCAAATCTTTGGGGTGTTGCTCCAAAACAAGCTCCAAAAGCCGCCACTCCTCCAGCTGCTGGTACATCTGCACCGAGCCGAAAGATGATGAGTTTGGAAGAAGTTGAAGCAGCCATGAGAGCTCAAGCTAAGAAGCCATCGCAACCTCAAGTACCTGTTCAACACCAACCAATGCCACCATCTCAACCACAATATCAACAGCCCCCGCCTCAACAATATCAAAATTTCCACCAACAAGCGCCACAGCAGCAACAGCAGCAACAGCAGCAATTCCCGATCCAAGGCAGTGCCCCACCTCAATCGGAACAACGCCAGCTTCCTGTCGAGCAACAAATTCACATTTTGCAACGTCCCCAAGTTCCAGTCAGCCAGGCAAATGTCCCATCTATCCCAATCCAACCGGCACATATGCAAAACATGAACCGATTTCCCAACCAAGCCCACGGTGCGCAACGTGGCCACCACCATCCACATGCTTCTGGAAATCGACATGTTATCACTCACCCACAACAATTGGTAAACTTATCCGAAGAAGAGAGGGCCGCATTCTTGTTGGAAGATGCCAAGAGAGCAAAGCGAAACCACAAGATATTTTTGTTGTCGAAGGACAATGGCTTGATGACGCCCCAAGACAAGAACTTTATCACCCGCATTCAATTACAACAATTGGTCACCGCTACTGGAAATCCAAACGAACATGGCATAGATTCTTCTCTTTCTGAGGACTTCTATTATCAAGTTCACAGTCAGATCCGAGGCGGACCACGCCAAAACCCTCATCAACCTCTGAGTAACTTCGCACAGACATATCTTTTCCAAACCGGCAATCGTCACAATAACATGCGAAGACAAGCTCGTGGTGGCGATAATCATGTACAACGTATGGAACAGCAAGTGCAACGAGCTGTGGAGGCGGCAAAGAACAAGCCAAAGAACAAGCAATTGGTCATTGAAGGAAGTTTGGGAAAGATCTCATTCAGCAACGCAAAGACACCTAAGCCACTGTTGAATATCAAACGAACGGATAGCAATGAACCAAGACCCGGGAATTCACCTAACCCTCGCAAGGCTAACCTCGTCAGTGGTAGCAATAGAAAGTCTATATTGACTGATATCGAGAATGTGTACAACACATTAATGGAGCTAGAGGACCATGAACGCTCAAAACCTAGACCATTGGGTCATGACGAGATCAACCCACAAATTGCCGGTTTGAACCAAGATTGGAATGAACGACAAGAATTCCTCAACAAGCAATTATGGCGTAATCTGAGGATTCATGAACCAATTGGCGCAACTACTGTTCATCCTTTCATTGCCTTCCTTTCATTCAATAAGGGCAAAAAGGCAATTCCTCGAGTTTTCAGACATATCTTTGATGAACAACGCGCTACTATCTTGACCATGATTATTCTTCATCTTGATAAACTTGATGTCGTTCGATTGGCTGTGCCTAGCCCTGACGGAATTCAACTCAGTGCTGAGACTCGTGAAAACATTGATCTCTTCCAAGTCACAGTCATGTCGAGTCTTCTTGGATTCCTCCACGATGCTGATTTCCAAATCACTACTGGTGTTTTGGGACTTATCCTTAATCTTAATATTGATTTGATTGCACGTACTAGAATTGGTCTAAGTCTATTGACTATGATTCTTAGTCGGGCTGAGATCACCAAGCAAGCTGGAGATGTTGATGAGCGTGGGTGGAATGACTGGTGAGTAATATCCTACCCTACCCTGCATTAGTATGATTCTAACATATTCCTTAGGCTATCCACTCACAATGCATTCTTCGATGCTCTTGAGCCTACCCTTCCAGAGATCTTCCCTGGTACCGTCAACACTGGCGAAGATGTATACGTGTGGCAATTCCTTGCAGCTATTGGTATTGGTGCCAATCCTGAACAGCAACAACGTTTAGTTATGGCTGTCAAGGATCGTGTTATGGAAACTGTCGGGCTTGCAAAGACACTACCTCCAGCTATGTCTATCCAACGACTCGCAAATGTTAACCTCTTCATGCGTTCTATCGGATTGGATGTTGAGTTACTCGCATGAATGATGGATTGAGGTTTATTTCTTTTAACATTTACGCATATTGAATTTCTTTCTTCTCTACTATGATATTTGATGGTGGAACCACATGAAAGGGACTTGTTGGTATTGATTCTAGTGGTATATTACATTTTGCTTCCGCGTTTTTGTTGCGTGGCGATCACGAAAGTACAGCATTGAGCAGTCTCTCCCTAGAGAACTGATATTTATGAATGGGAGCGTCTCACTGGATGGTGGATTATAAAAAATGAGTACTATTATTATGATTTGGGAAGAAAGCGGCTATGGTTGGTGGCCACCATTATTCTGTTTAGGGGCAGGATGGGATACTTCAATATCTTGACTTTTTTTTAACAAGATGAAGAACTACAAGCGTATAGAGAATACTATGATAGTAAATGCCAACAAAATTTAACGAGCTGATCATTCATTCATCATGGCGTTGGTCTGCGAACAATCTGATACCAACTTTTGAAACATTAGCCATTTTTCCATAAGGGCAGATCGTCAGCCCAAGGGCAAAAGGCTTAGTTTCTTAAATGCTGCTTTGCCTCACCCAACCCCTCCAATTCAGAGATAGTTATTGTCTATTACTGCATTATTATTATTGATACAAAAGTTGTAGTTTCATCTGATGTGTATATGTACAAGCTTCCATCACTGCGTCATACTTCATTCGATCTCTTCGAGGTAATAAATATACACACAAACATGTGTAGCGATCTATAGAAGAAGAAGAAGAAATCTTTCCGTCCATCTATAGGTATCAATCAATAGATCTCCAAACCTCCGAACCGAGATTTCAGATACCCAAATCCAAACCCGATATATTCAGACCTCACTATCCAGTTTCCTGCGGCCCCTTACTTTCAGAATCTTCCTTGGCATTCCCTCTCTTGTCCATGCTCTTTTCCTGGCTTCTCAATGTTTGCCAGCGCATGAAGTAGCAGCAGAAGGGGAAGAGCAAAGTGTTGATTGAGACCCAGGTAAATAGGATGCCGAAGTTGAGACCGATGCGGGAGTGCAGGTCGAAGAGGAGTTGGCGACTGGCTTCGACAACTGGGGTGGGAGAGGGGGGTTAGCTAGGCGGTTTGTGGATGGGTGGATGGGAGGGTGGATGGGAGGGGCGGTAGGGAGGAAGGTGGTTATTTGAAGGCTTTCAATACTACAATGAAAGCACTCGTTGAAACGAGTTCGAGAAACAAACCGGATTCAATCTCCAGAGCTCTCTTATTGTCCAACCATACAGTCAAACACTGTAATGGTCCCTCCCAACGACCAAAAACAAAAACAAAAACAAAAGCAAAAATATAAAACTCACTATTATGCAACGGCCAAGCATACCCCCAATAAAAGAATTTCGGCGCCAAATCAAACGAATAAAAGCTCGTCGAAACATTCGTGATGACCCAAAACACCAACCACAGCGCAGTCCACGGCTGTCCAATAATCATCGTCACATTCTCGCACGCAATACCTAACGCGCCCATACCTACCCAATTGAGCATCCAGAACACTACAAATGTGCCTTTTCCATAGGCTGTGGCACTTTCGACTGAAGTTATAGATTTGTGGCCTGTGGAGAAGGGGATCTGGAAGGCGAGGGAGAGGAGCGAGTAGAAGAGCGAGAGGAAGAAGTAGGCGGCGATGGTGGCTAGCCAGCGCCAGATTACCATTTGGTAGAAGTGGAGGGGTCGGTGGCCTTGAGGGGTTATGTATTTTGTGTGGACAGGCAGGTAGAAGGAGAAGGAGAAGAAAGAAATGATGATTAGGTAAATGAGTCCGATACTCACAGCTGGCGTAGCCACAGGCGGAGTAAAGGGTCGAAGGTTGAATGTCGAGAACCCGATAGCCGGTGATATTGCCTGGGGATTATTCCGTATATTGGTCAATATGGCAGGATTTGCAGCGGCTTGATCTCCCACCTGTGCAGCCCATTGCTGGCCAAACGTGGCGGTTACAGAGGACTGGAATTGGAGTAGCTGTGGGGTGATATAGTTGGCATAGGTCGTTTCGTCTCGTGCTTGGACGTAGATTATTTGTGCGATTCCCATGGGATCAAATGACGCGTTGCCATTTTGAACGGCGTTTTGTAGGAGCGTCGTTGCGTTTGCGTTGATTATTACTGCCTGGGTATTGTTAGTATGGAATGATCTCAAGTATTCTAAGAAGTCTAGAGTGCTCGGAACGAGTCTTGTGCGTGTAGGCGTCTGTCTGAATTGCAGCCTCATGAAATTATTTCAAACTTTTGAATATTTGCGAATGCTTGGATCAGTTTAAGAAACTTATTTTCAAAGACGAATTGGACTCCTAAAAGGAGTTCTCTCGGGAGTTAATTGTTCGGGACCATTGTGTTGTTCAAGGTAATCTGAAATATTCAATGCCACTACAATGACCTAGATGGCCCCAACATTCAAGCTCATCACATTGTTGTCCTACAAACCGGACATCGTACACACCACGACAAAACACAAAAGAAAGAAACCACACAACTCACAGCCCAAGCTCCAAACTCCCAAACCCTCCTTCTAACCTCCATTGGATCATATCCAAAATCACTAGCCGGTAAACTTCCCCACCCAAGAGCACCTTAAGGAGCAATCAGTGCCTCAGCAGCCTTTACAATCTCGGGTCCAACTATTGGAGTCGTGTTTGTGTAAGGTGCAACTTGTGCATCGAAGTCTACTACCCAGACTACTAGCGACGAGAGGTTCTTCTCAACGCGAAAGAGGACGCTCCAGTAAATAGAAAGAATGGATAGGATTGCTATGGAGAGAATGACGGCTAAGTGATGTTAGTAAGAGGGAGAAGAGAAAGTAAGGGAGCAAGAAGTCAGAAAACATATTGCCAAAAAGCTCGGTGATAGAACGGGAATCCAAAGAAGAGCGGAGTAGATGCAACCATCCACCCATATCTTCATGAAGACCTCCAAACAACCATGCCATCTATCCACCCTTAATTTTCATGTGATTGAACTACAATCTAGCAATCGCACCCCACCCCCAACTCCTACACATATAACAAACTCAAAGACCCAAAATCAGAAGGAACATACTCGTAATAATCCATTTCTTAACGACATATTTCCTCGTCTCGTTTAAATCACGATGCCAGAATCCCACCGGACGAGTATCTTGCCCCTCTTCATCGTTTGCCATTTTGGGCTTTGCTATTCAGAAATCTGGGTTATATAATCCAAAACAACTGTCGGATACGGGATCTCGATGTTGAAAAGCTGTGGATGTTCTTGATAGTAATACAGTTCGAAAGTTCAAAGAAGTTTACTATTGCTGCTAGAGATTAAGAATACGAAAATCTCAATCTCTCAATGTTCTCTTGCAAATGTATAGAATCGTATCGTCAAAACTTCCAGATCTTGAATCGTGTGTATCGCAGGAAAATTCATGGATGAACGAATGAATGAACGAACAAAGATGCACTTGTCACTGTCTAGATGGCAATCCAACATGATCGGCCATGCTTGGCAGATACTGTTGGAAGCGTCTCTAATGCGATTCTTATCCAAACCAATAAGAAAGCCATACAATTACTATTGGAGTAAATTTTCGATATCGAGGAAATCGAAATCTCGTCAGAAAGATATGAATATCCATGATGTCACTATGTGATTGATGTGAGGTGATGTGATGTGATGGACGTGCGAGAAATCCTTGACTTTTGTTTGCTCTACGAAGTATGTCATTGAACGATAGCGGTTAAGTGGTTCGGCATTAAAGAACTGTCATCAATGGAATCAACGGCTTTGTCACTGAAATCGATATTGTCATTGGTGTCGAAATCGTTGGATTTGGGTATATATATGAGAGATCTGCATGACTTCAACGTCGTATTAGGTACTACTCCAGACGTCAAGACCCTTTCTCCTGGAAAGAAGGCCGAACAACTAAGAGACTAGAGATTGTTTGATTATCAGGCTGAAATTTTGAAGTTTAGAAGAAGATGATGATTCCAAAATCCGAAGGCATTTTGATGGTGGGGTGTGGAGTGTACAGCATTGGCGTTCGGCTATTCCCAGTCGCGAGGGGGTACATATTAAGCTTTTCTATCCGATCCTCAATACAGCTCTTGATCGTGATTCCGTTGCCAGCGATATGCATTATACAATGTAGTCGACAAAAACTTTGCAGGGTTATTCGTCATCTAAAGGTTCGAAAACGCAGATGGGGGAAAAGATGGGACGAGATCTTACACTCGTTGAAGTTGTTATGCCATACTTTTGCAAGCATCCGTCATGAACTGGAGGTCCCTTGATGGTTCATGCAGCATAAGAAGGCTAATGTTTTATTTCTGGCCATCGTCCATTAACAAACGTCAAACCGATGTGAGACATTGAAATTATCAATATCTCCACCAAATTCTAGCTTACGAGAAATAAAGATATCGATGTGCCATCAAAACTTCAGATAGATTGCCAGTACAGCCCTACCTGTATTACAACAAAAGATAGACGCGAGCGAGTTTCATTACCAGTTGCATCCGAACTCTGCGACACCATCAAGTTAGATAAAATGCACAGCATTGTGTAAAGGCTTGCAAAATGATTGATGAAGGTCACGTGTGATTACCCCAGACAGGGTTTGGAGACATCGCTTGGAATCAGATCTGACATCTGCGACAAGGCTCGTCCCATATCAACGCCAACATATCAATCCACCCAATCACAAATATCTCTTCAAGCTTGACGTCTTGATGCGATGAGACGGTTAGAGGAATGTCATGCTCTCAGTGTTCCAGCTCTTGATGGTGGTTGACTTGACGCGAATGTCCTGTCATCATTCATCTTATCTTCTTCAGATATGTCAGATTTGGACCCTACATGGCTGTCAAAATGGTCGTTGAATGACCGCATATCGTTATCTGAGACTGTTATTGCAGAAGTTTACGTGTCAAGGGAGCTATTGACCATGCAAGAACCAAATTCATCCTATGTACCATGACCAGTCGGGACAGCCACCGAGACATCTTCTAGACTTCAGACTTACATTCGATATACTATAACGTATTGGTCTAGTATCCAAAGGTTTTTTCATACCGCTTGCTTCAAACCGTTGGATTCATCAGACGAAAAGCAAATCCTTGACCATGTTTTTCTCCCTGTAAGATCTACGAATTATTTCAAAAATCCACAAGTGTGGAAACTCAGGGTAAGAAGGAGGAAGCATGCAGCCTGGACCTCGTTGTCTAGATTTTATTGAGTGACTAAAGTGTTAATGATTCAAGATATAAAGTCTAGCAAATTGCCAAGTATATTATATTTTCCCCTCATCACTTTCGCAGCCTTTCTTTCAGCTCTATCTACATTCTCTTCTTTTCAGTTCTGAGAACTTTAACTCTCATACATTCTTTAAATCTTAACATTTGCAATAAATCCACATTCAATTTAGGCTGGACCTTCTTTATACACTTGTTTTTGTCGATCATCATCTATTTACGAACTTTGAATCTTTATTACTATCCAACTTCAATCACTCCGATATCATCATCATGAAGTACGAAACCGCAACCCTTCTGGTCGCCGTTCTCGGCTTAGTATCTGCTGCTCCTGTCGCAGAACCAAAGAACACATTCAATCTTCCAACGATACCAAAACGAATGTTAAGAGGACGTGAGGTTCCTCAAGAACATTCCCACAATCGATTCCTCGATGGTGTTCGTGTCAATCTAAACATCAACAATCCAAACAAGATCCAAGATCCAGTCTTTGGTCTTTTGGGCAATGCTGCTGCCTTGAAAGGAGCTGGAACAATCGTAAATCCCGATTGTCTTCATCAAGCTACCGCCGATCAAGCTTTCACCAATGCCAAGGCTGCTAATAATGTAACCGGTATGGCTGATGCATTAATGTATGCAGCAATTGAAAGAAACACAGCATCAGTTGGTCTTGCATCTGTCATTTGCAACGAAACTGCCGTCAATCCCGAGATTCAAGCCGTCCAGCAACATCAAGATCCAGCCTCACCAAACGCTGCCGCTACCAATAAAGCTATTGTTCTTTCACTCGCTAAACAACTTGCTGCTATTGGGGCAGATCCTCAAGAAGCTCTTCTTTCGGGAACATTCGCACCAGGAACTATCGGTGATACAACTGGTGCTGGTAATACTTGTGACGACGAGGCTGATTCACCTGGTTGTATCTTCACAAAAAATCTCATCGTTAATGATGCCACTGCCGAGGAAATCACCGCAGCTGTCGCAGGAATTTCGGCCAATTCCACTTCTATCGCCACTTCTACTTCAAACACTACAGGCAGCAAATGTGCCGCCGCAGTAACAAGTACAATCACCGCCGCTGCTGCCGTTGCGACGGATTCATCATCAATGTTATCTCTCGCTTCCGTTGCTTCTGTAGCAGCAACCTCAATTGCATCAGTCGCCTCTTCTGCATCCGCAGCAGCAGCAGCTTCATCTACTGGAACTAGTACAAACATTCAAACTTTTACCGGAACACTAGGTGGAGCACCTCCCCCAGTCATTTCCTCAGCAGGAGATCGTCCTTTCTCAGTTAATGGAGATTCATTTGTGGGTGAAGGAGCAGCACTCCAAAGAAGTTGTAGTGTACAACACAATGCCTGTTCGATGGCAGCGAATAGTGGAAGTTTAGCGGGTGGAGTAGAACAATGTGAAACGCAAGAGACGGCTTGTAATGCTGCATCTGGTACGGCGAAGAAGTTGAGACGACAGGCTATGATGATTTAGATGGAACCTGGGGTTCGCTTGGTTTATTAATATTGATGGGCGGGGTGGTGGAAGAACGAAGATGAATGAATATGCACGAGATGATATGAGAATAAGAAAGGGCAAAAGGAAGCCGGCAAGTTGTGTGACGTTCAATCTGTAATGATATAGGTATAAGGATATACAATTGATACCAAACAACACATTTTGAGATTCTGGTTGAAAGAGTAGTTGACGTCTTGTGGGTTTGATGTTATTCAGAGAAAATTTATTCAAAAATCTTTCTTGAAATTTTGGAGATTTGAATGACTAGATTTGACCGAATTATGCCAGTTGACCATTTTTTGGGTTATTTCCGAAGATGATTAACTCAAAGAAGGGCACGAAGCTCTTCCATATTCACCATCTAAAACATCCATAGCTCAACATATACCCTTCTCGTGTTGCCCATTTCAGGAAACGCAATGAGATAAAGTCTGAGATTGATTGAGGAATATCTTGTCGATTGCTCTCCGGATAGGGTGAGTCGTGGACTAAAGTCACCTTTGGCAAGCCATCCAACATACGCAATTATTTGTAAATAGAGATTGATGATACCATACGTATAATAGAAGAAATGAGTGAAATATACATAGAATAGCAAGATATTCAAATTATATACAAAAGCGTACCACCTACACGTCCCGCCGTGTATCAAAAAATGTATGGTATCACCGTATCTCAGCCTGTTCTCCCATCTCCTTTTAAGTCCAGTCTTCAGCGTAATAGGTTTCGTTTCGCTCGTCCAGAATTCCTGTTCCGACACTATCCTTAATCAAACACTTCCACTGCTTCCTTCACTCCCCTCCTTTTTCCTCCCTAAACTCTTAACTGCTCCAAGATGCAATTCCTTGGCAATTCCACTTCTTGCGTTATTTCCTGAGTTTGGAACTACCTCGGAGTTTTGGGCATGTCCATAACCTGTTCCTGCTCCCTCAACTGTAACTTCTCTTTGAATTGGACAGCCTTGTTCATAAACCGCGGTGTTCGCATTGACAGTATCGAAATGGATTGGGACAGTTTCATGTGCGAGGAAAAGATACCAGTATACACCACCGCAGAAAACTCCGCCGCCGACGATGTTACCGAGGAGAGATGGGATCATTGATTTCCAGATGTAGTACTTTACTGTAAGAGGGGCAGGTGCTCCAAGGAAGATGGCGAGAGGGATGAAGTACACTGTGGGTAGTGACGCGTTAGTGGCTTGGGCTAGTAGGGCTGGCGCCAATGACTTGGCAGGGCAATCATGCTTGGCGTCTCTTTTACTAGCACGGCATTTCATACATGAAAAGAAAAAGAGAAGGAAAAGAGAAGGAATGAGTATACGAACTATTAGCAACAACGTGATCAGTTCCCAAACCAACGAAGCACATTACAGGAAACCACATAGCGACGATTTTAGAGAGAACTTCGCGGGAGGAGATGGCGAGAAATACAGCCATACAGACGAGCCAATTGCCTGTGTAATATCGTAAGCAAAGGTTCGCAAAGCATTGTTCAAATCCGAGTGGAAATTAAGTGTTACACCGGAAGAACGTACACATAATTGCCTTGAGGAAAATTTGATGCCATTCTGGCGTAACTGCTTTTCCCTTTGCAAATGCAATAGCTTCCTCTTTGTATGCCCCACTTTCGAATGTGCCGCCATCTAGTTGTCTATTAGCATCTCACAATCCACAGTTTCGAACAAAATTAAGCACGGATACTTACAACCAGTAAGGACAGCCATGAAAAACAGAGCTCCTGCCAAATTTCCGAAGAAACTGACAAACCAAGTCTTCAACAAATCCAAAAGGCTACAACGTCTATGCAATAAAGCGACCACACTGTACATGCAATAACTTGTGAACAGATCGGCTCCCGTAAGGACAACCATGATCAATCCAACAGGGAATACCATCGCAGAGATGGTACGGATAAGACCTGGAGCATTTGTTTGAAACCACGGAGAAGAACTGGTGGAGAGTGAAAGGGCGCATCCAAAAGAAATGAGACATCCTCCCATAAAAGAATTGATGAGCATTTTATCAATTCTCATACGGGCTTTTTTGGCACCGATGCGCGAGACGAGCTCCGTCGTCTATTGGTGCAAAACATGTTAGTTGAGGATGTATGAAGCTTTGAAACGTGTATAAACTTGCCTGTGCTGGAGTAAAGGCGTCCATGGCTTGAAAATTTGACGAAAATAGCTTGTCAAAATGTGATGTGCTGGAACAAAAGAAAAAGAAAGTTTTGTTTTAAGAGAGAATAAAACAATAGGAAAGAAGACAGCCAAGAAATTTTGAATAACGGTTACCCGTCAGAAAAGATTTCGAGATCCCGCCTCGCGGTAACCATTATTGTGAGATAAGACAAGGGCCCATATCAGATTCTAGGCTGTAAAATGGGGTCCCATGGGACGGGTTTTCGATCCAACGTCCCACCCATTGGGACCCCATGGGTTGGGTGGGTAATACAGCAAATGGATGTC
>PHWZ01000467.1:0-29101 GCA_004379285.1 Botryotinia calthae
CCCCCTCCTCCCCCCATCCCAAATCCAAACCCCCCAATCGCGACTCCGAAACCGAAGAACAAAGAGCTGCTCACCACCGGGCCCACCATGAAAAACGACGACAAGAAAGAAGATTAGCACGCATATACGACGATTCCTCGCGGGGAGAGAGAAAGAACGAGAGAGGTGATAGGGTAAAGAGTGAGAGGAGTGGGAAGGAAGAAAAACAGGGACTTTTTAGTAAGAGTCGAAAGAGTATTGGACGGGGAATCATGGCATTGGGGAAATGTGTAGCGGGGAATGGGGATGCGGACGGAGAGGAAGAGAGGGAGGGTAGAAGAGATATTGGTGGTGGGAAGGGCGAGGAGGAGGAATATAGGAGAAGACGAATGAGAAGACATGGGAGTGTGGGGGGAGATGAGTATGTGGAGAGAAGAGATAGGGATAACGGGGAGAGGAAAATCCGATATGATGATAAATCTCCCGATCTAGAAGACAGATCGAGAAATGAGCGAAAGGAGGCAGAAACTCGTAAACCAACACCTCAAGCAAAAACCGCCCCCTCACTACATCTCAAAACTCCATCTCCCACAGCAAAAGAGAAAGAATCCCAAGCCCGCGCAAAAGAAATCGAAGAACGCAATCTCGCCGAAGCAAAAAAGTTGCACATTGCCCAACGAGCCCGCGAAGAACGCACCAAAGCCGAACAAGACAGTAAAGCCCAAGCCCTCTCGACCGAAAGGGCTCAAAAAGAAAAAGAAGAACGCGAACGCATCTCCCGACAAACCGTTTTACCCCAGCGCGAAAGAGGAGAAGAAAAAGAAAGAGAAAGAGAAAGACAAGAAAATCTCCGTCGAGAATCCATCCGGAAAACCACCGAAGAGCGACTGGCGCGCGAGAAAAAAGAACGAGAGAGAAATCTGCGTCTCCAAGAAGAGCGAGTCGAAAAAGAACACCAAGCACAACTCGCTCGTCAAGAAAAGATCCGTCAAAAACAAGAGCGAGAACGAGAACGAGAAAAAATCCTTCAAGAGCGTAAACGTCAAGAAACTCTCCGTTTCCAACAAAAACAACAACAAGAACTTGAAGCCCAGCGACAGCGAGAACGTCAAGCCCAAGCCCAAGCCCAAGCCCAATCTGAAGCGCGCCGCAAAGCCGAAACCGTGTATCTCCTCAACCTCAACCTCAATCTCAAGCTCGAAAAAGAAAAAGAAAAAGAAAAAGAAAAAGAAAAAGAAAAGCTCCAAGCCCAACAGCGCGCACAGGAAGCCGAAGCCAAAATCGCAGCCGCTCGTCAAAAAGCAGAAGCAGAAGCAGAAGCAGAAGCAGCAGCAGAGAAGAAAAAGCAAAAAGAACAAGATCTAGCACGGCAACGAGCAAAAGAAGAAGAAGAAATCGAGCTCCAACACGCCGCACAAAAGCATCTCGCGGCGCAGCGCCAAGCACTCGAGTTCTCTCTCCAGAAACAACGCATTAAAGCCCAAGCCCAAACACCAGCCCAAAAACCCACTCCCCAACCCCCCAAACTAACACCCACCAATCTCAAACTCCATCTCACCCCTCCCTCCCCACAAGCCAAAAAATGCATCGGAAACATGGAGCGGACTATTCTCGAAGGCTACGTGCCCATGAGCGCGGCGGAGATATTGGCGCGGGATATTGCACGCGGGGTGGTGAAGCCGCCGAGACCCGTGCGGTGTATTGGGAATATGGAACGGACGATTTTGGAGGGATATGTGCCGATGAGTGAGGAGGAGATTAGGAGGAAGAATGAGGGGAGGAGATAGGAATGTAGGTGAGGTGAGGTGAGGTGACGTTATTGAGAGGGGGGAGGGGGGATTTTCAATATGTTGAATGTTGAGGTCAACCGCGTAATTTTGATACCTAGACATCTCATGTTTGGATTCAATTCAATTGAATGGTATCTTCCCCTTCATACCTATGATATACCTATGTATACTCCTCAAGACGCCTATATCCACCTAGTCCGCGACCAAAATGTTTAACACCTAACCTCAATCCCACCCCTACTAACCGTCAAATACTTAACCCCCTTGTAAGGTTTAACTCCCTCACCAATCCCTCTACTCTTTCTCGTATCAATTGTCAAACTTTCCACTTTAATACCACTAGCTAGCCACCCTTTAACTGAAAAGCTAACTGCTGCAGAACTAGGCATTAAAATTTTATTCTGCGCTACTTTCCTTGCATCTTTTCCTTCGTTATTGAAAGTATTTTCAGCCTTTGCTTTCTCTGGAGCGCTTTGATATGTTTCCAAGTCATAGTCATATTCACCATCGAGTCTGAAACCATTTCCATCATATTCTTCTTCTGTTGATAACGGTCCCACGACTGTACATCGTAATGTAGCTCCACCTGCTACCGCATCTCTAGCTGGTATATGCCATTCCAGATTCTTTTCACCTGGGTTATATGTTGTATCGCCTCTACTTGCTTTGATCTCCGATAGATTCCGTACATCAGCTGGTAGTGGCACTGTGACTACTAAGTCTTCGATGATGGGTGATGTGCTGTTACCAGTACTGCCACCGAAATTTCCACCGAGACCACCGCTAAATTGGGATGCGGCCCTACTTAATTGTCCCGCGGCATTGCTACTGCTTCTTGAACTCGAACCTGATGATATGGAAGAGTTACCCTGGCCAGAAACCTTGACAATGAATAACCGAACCTCGAAATCGGATCCGGTAGAACCAAGACTAGTTTTGACTTCAATATTGACAGGTAATTTTAGATGAGATGCATTGGTAGTGCCAGACTTTCCACCCGTAGAAGGAAGTAAATCAACTTCATATCCAGCCAAAACAAATCGTCCATCAGGTGGTACAAAGCTCAACTCCCCTGGCTTTTCTCTCCATCTCGCTAATCTGACACACGGGTGAAATACTGGTAGTTCCATAACACTGCTAACATTTTGTCTACCGGATGGTGTGGACAGATTCAAGAGAAGATCTGGTACTCCAGAGATTTTTGATGTAAAAGCAATAGTTCCATTCGCAAACGCAGCCAATGGACGACCAGACGGCGCAAGAGTGACTGTAAGTGTTTCGACCAGATCCACATATAATTCGTTCGAAGTATGTCGTACATTTGCTCTTCTCCATGGTAAAGCTGGTGTATTCGCTGCGAGTGATCCTGTAGATGATAATCCGGACATGCCCGAACTGGAGGGAGTTGCAAAGCCAGGTTTCCTATAATAGACATCTCAGTCATGTTCAAAAACTTCAATTAAACCCCATGAAGACAAATCTACGAACCCAGGAATATTTATACCCCCCAAGAACTTCCCAATCCACCCCTCTACCTCCACCATATCTCTCAACGCATTAGGTTCCGTTGAGCTCACCTTGCCCGCATCACACATCTCATTTAGCAACTGAGCTACTACTTCATAACTACTCTCTATCTTTTGCGCCAATAGCGGCGCACCCACAAATTCCTCTAACACATCGATAACGCGGTGTAAGAATTCGAGAGCAAGAAGAGGTTCGATTTCCGAGGAGGATGTGAGACAGAATAGTAGATTTGAATGAATGAGATTAAAGAGTAGAGTGGGTGGAGATGTGTTTGGGAGATATATTAGACTTGGTCTTGGAGCCGAATGAGCGAGGTAGAGGGGAAGTAGTTGTGTGGAGGAGAGGGGCCGCGAAGTGTATGTATTTTGGAGGAGAGGTCGACTGTATAGACGATCAGCATGGGAGCTTGGGGGTTTGCGAATCCGGGAGTCAGCGAGCAAGGGAGCAGAGAACGAGCGACGCTGTGAAGCAAATAGGATTACTTGGTGGGATGACTCACTTATGTTCGTCATAGATATACAATGCCTCAATAGCACCGTTCATGATTTCTCTTTAGAATAATATCAAGACATCTGTATTTGGTTTGCAACTTGTAGCTTGGACAATGATGAATGCATGCTTGCGAACTTGCGGGGCGGCCCGCAGCGGAAAAGCGGCCGCTTCTATTTCTCAAGGTCATCAAGCTTCAATAATTATCATACAAGTGTGACAAACAGCAGCAAGAACTCTCACAATGGCACCAAATTCCGCACAAAGTCTCGATCGACAGGAAAGGCTCACGGATGTGCTAAAAAGAGATGAAGCGCAATGGAAGGATGATTGTTTACCGTGTCGACTTACTGGTATATTTCCCTACTGTTACAATGCACCCCCTCATTCTTTCCCTCATTTCTTACCCCGATTCTCCTCTTCCCCTTGGTTTTCATTCGCCGTTTACATTATGAGTCTGCCAGGTTTCTATTTATGTAATACAAACTAATACTTCCTCAGGATCCTTCGCATTTATCGGCCTTGGAGTCTACAGTTACTTCTCCGGGCAGTCTCAATTAAAAGCCCAAGAAGCGAAGATTCTAAAGAGCAAATCTATGTTCGGTATGAAGAGTCGGCAAACTGGTATCACCGGTATTGCATTGACGCTCGTTGGAATGGGACTTTGGAGGCTGAAAAATTAGGTCGTCTCTGGCCATGGGACGAGAGAATGTTATGAATGAGGCATGGCGTTTGGGAGTTTCGAGGTTCCACTCACTTGGAATAAGATGATGCCACGGAAAAGTTGCACTGAGAGGATAAAGGATGAAAAGATATATGTTCTATGAATCGCACGGTGGTATCTACAATAACAATACTATACAAGTGATATACGCTCGATGGCTCGCTCAAGCATACTCCGCAACAGCCTGTCCTGCCACGGCCTCTTTCGTCTCCCATTGTCTTTTCTCTTTTCGCAATTGCATCTTCACAAAAACCATAGTGAGGCAAACCCAGATAAAACCGAAACAATATGGCAACCCCCATCCGATTCCGAAACCGATATTCTCTGGTAGAGTCATTATGATGACTGTTGATATAATGGCGATGCATACGAGACCAATACCCCAAAACCACGTTAAGACCATCATCATACGTCGAAATATGGGGCTGACTTCGTATCGTCTCAATACATTGCTTCGATATACAACTCCTCCTTGACCTTCAACTCCGCCGGCATCTTCGATGATGGCCAATAATGCTGGACGCCAAAGTTTTCCCTTCTCTGTCGATGACATGTTGAATGGTAGTGGCTTTTTTCGCATTGTTTGAACCGCAGAGTATAGGAACATGAAGCCAAACCAGTAGCATATCGTAGGGGAAGGCATAGCGCACAAGCGCACCCATGGGTGGTGTGGGATAGTTCCTATGATAAGTTCGAGTTCTACAAAGGTGATAGCAATCATGAAGTTGATGTGGAGAAATTCAAGCTGGAAGATTTATTAGCGACAAATCAAACCTAAGGAATGACTTGTGTAGCTTACCATTCCCCATTTAGTCCATCCTACTGGTCTCCATCTCGGCGCCGTTTTTGCGCGGAAGAGTTTCAGGGATCGGAAACCATAATGTGCGAAACTAATCATTCCATATACACTTGTTATAATAGCAAAGACAAATGGCAAAGGATTAGAACTGATGGAACATTTCGTAGAGTGAAGAGAATAGGGTCTTACTGTCTTGTAACGATATGTCTGTTCCAAAACTTAAGGCATAGTAATATGTAATCGGCAGACAAGCCAGATCAAGTGTTACGATAATAAGTCCAACCCATAATATCGTTTTCCTCCTTCGATGCGGCGTATGTAGAGGAGGTAATGGTTCCCTCAACCCAAATATTTGTGAAGGCGTTAAGTTTTCACTTGGCGTTTGAAGATTGTGTGTTGATGATTCCAGTGGTTGAAGGTGTGGCGTGTTTGTGTTTAATTCGTCTTGTGTATTCCTCCCCTCTTCTGAATTCTGTAATTGTGTCGTAGGTGCTCCATCATGATGTCCATCTAAATGATTCTGATGCTCGCTCTCTTTTATCTCCTCATCTGTGAATGCATTGAACTCCGGCATGTTGATGGAAATAGATTATGCACTTTCCATGGGTTCCGGTATCATTTGCTGGACGGTCAAAAAAAGCAAAACAGTAGCAAACGAACGAATGAGAGAATGATCAAGGTACAATTCACAAATCTTGGAAGATCTTAAATGGCTGTTATGAATTGTGTGTGTCTGATTGAAAGATTGAGAGAGAGAGAGAGAGAGAGAGAGAGAGAGAGAGCGCACTACGGAGTATTTGATACTTACGAGTGTTGTTATCATTGAGAAGTAACATTTCTTCCCTCCGGTTGGTATGAATCGTATTGGATGGATGGCTTTGACATATGCTGAGTGATGATGTAACTGCTGATCCTCCATTAAAAAGAAGTGGTTTGCCTCTCGAATTCCACAGAGAACGAACACTTTGATTGGTGCTCTCAGTCTGGGAACCATTTACCCGCAGACCAAGCCTTCTCAAAATCAAGACTTTCAGCCTTGGCTAAAATTGGCTCTGGCAAAGGGTCTCTCACTAAGAAAAAAAACGAGTTTCTTAGAAGCTTGGATCGGTTTGTAGGTATCAATATCCACAGCCTCGTACGAGACAGTATATCAAGAAAAAATTCACAAATTGTCTATTTACATCATGGCAATTACTATTATCGCACCAGTTTCTGCCGCGGTACCCTATCATACTGAAGATGAGTCTGATCATTCTGATGATGGAGGTGTTGATGTAGAAGGGGATCTTGATATGCAACTGTCCAAACGGGCCAAGCATCAAGATATTGTTACTCCTGGTGAAGTAATCACAGATGATCCTCAATGGATGAGGTACAAACATTTCTCACTACCTATGATATTTTCAACTACAAAGCATAGCTAACACTCTCCTCAGAGGTCATGGCACATATGTCGCTCCTGCAAGTACAGAAATTATAGGAACCGTCGCAGGTACAGTTCAAAAAACGAATAAACTTCTTTCGGTTCGAGCGTTGCGCGCCCGCTATACCCCAGAAATCGGTGATCTTGTTGTTGGACGAATTATAGAAGTACAAAGTAAGAGGTGGCGTGTTGATATTGGAGCTCCGGTTCTTGCCAATCTGCCATTATCTGCAATCAACCTTCCAGGAGGAATCCAAAGAAAAAGAACAGAAACCGATGAACTTCAAATACGAACATTTTTTTCAGAGGGGGATTTACTAGTTGCTGAAGTCCAACAATTATATCAAGATGGAAGTGCCAGTTTACATACGAGAAGTTTAAAATATGGTAAGCTGAGGAACGGTGTCTTCATGGCTGTCAGTGGAACTGGTGGAGGCGGAGGTGTGGTTCGGGCTAGAAGACAAGTTTGGACTATTGATACCGCACACAATGGTGGAAAGGTAGATATCATTCTGGGAGTCAATGGATACATCTGGATATGCAAGACAGTCGAAGTAAAGGAAGGGGAAACCTCAATCACAAGAATCGAGGAAAGTGTTAGCAACGCGGCGTATTCGAGTCAAAACGACGAAATCATTCCCGAAACGAGGAGGGAGATTGCAAGAATAAAGGGAGTTATTCAATTGTTGGTGGAAGAAGGACTGAGGGTGGACGAAGATATGGTCAACAAAGCATATGCAGCCGCCATTGAGGTTGATGAGGACGACGAGGGTGAAAGCAGTGCGTATGTCGGAGGAGAAATAGGCAAACGAGTCTTGAGTTTAATAAGCACAACATGAAAATATAATTAATATACAATACAAGAAAGAAAGAAAGAAATCAAATATGAACAAAATATAAGCCAGGGTCAAAAAGGCATGCGTGCGTGTACTGTATTTATTGTATGTATACTTCGTGGAAAAGATCGAAATATCGAATAATCCAAAAACTGAATATTGAAGAAGGCCGAGGCAAGACGAAAATAGTTTACCGGTAGCGACAGTTTTACAAGACTGATCAAAAGACTCGTCTGATTTATAAATGGAAAGATTAATGGAACGGGTTGGGTTGGGTGGAAGCTCTTTTTCTTTTTTTGCTTGTTCTGGACTCCTGGAGCTCCGGAGACGAATTGGGATTCGGAGATGATGTTTCGGTTAAGAACGTATCATCTTGTCACAACACATTCTCAATGCACTTTCATGCATGAGTCTCCGGTACTTTGACTTGGTGTACCAAATTGACCCAAACCGTCGAGACAGGCCATCCAGATGTGTGAGGCATGCACAGGGCCATGCTTAGATGCTGTCGCCAAACCCCGTTCGAACCAATCGTCGTGATCGCCGAGCATGCTTCTTAAGATAGATATAGTTAGACGCCAAAGTCCGAATCTCCAACGTATGGAATGGGATACGGCTGAATAAGCACTCAGGATCAGATCAATAAGGATCAATAGTGCAAACTCCGGTCTTTTGAAACTGACATCCAATGGCTGCTATCTCCGAATCAAATGTGAGCCATTTGCTGTGTTCAAATCCCAAGTAAACATCCGCATCTGGTTCATCGGAGTTAGTCCTTGGGCTCTCTCGTTCCAACAAGGGTGTTCCATCGTTCCTCCGACGTCATGCCGTTTTGAGTTCCGGGAGATTCCAGACATGCTAAGCTCCCGCTGCGATCAAATTCTTTTTTAGCGACATCCGATCACCAGCGCAATCTTAACCGGGGCCTTTGTCAAGTTTTTGCAGCGTAGAACAAAATGGAAGACCAATCGTCACCACATTTCTTCCATTCTAGGAAAGACATGTAGTTTCGGAGACGACTGACGACAGATTCCATTTTGACTTTGGCCCTATGGAGTGGATCGTAAACATGCGAAGATATGTCATGGTTTTCGGAGTTTGGAGTTTTGCTGAGAAGATTTGCATGATGTTAGGAAATATTCACTGGGTCTGGGGTCGATGACAATTGGGAGTTTTTTGTATATATACATGAGCGTGAACTCGATTTTATATCCTTCTTTATCATCAACAACAACATCATCAACACAATCATCACTTCAATCATCAATCATCAATCAACTCTTCACATCTTCAGTACTCACTACTCAATCAGCACTACTACTACCACCTCTTACATCTTCTACATTTAATACCACATCTATCAAAATGGTTGATTTCACCGTCTTCAAGGGTTCCAAGGAGGGAAAGATCGTTAAGGCTACCACCACCAGAGAGATTGGTCCTAACGATGTCTTGGTCAAGATCACTCACTCGGTAAGAAATGATCCCTCTCCATCCCATCTCAATGCAATTCCAATTGCTACAATCCACTATTCCCAAAGCTGCTCGCATATGCAACAGACAAATCATAATTCTTAGCTGCATGAAATATTCTCCGATCATACCACTGACATCAGATTTCCATAGGGTCTTTGCGGTACCGATGAGCATTACAAACATGCCGATATGGCTCTAGGCCACGAGGGTGCTGGTGTTGCAGCTGTGGGTACTCCTTATCTTCCCACCTTTTCCACTCGCCTAGCGGGATTTGAGAATTTTGAGCGGAACCATCGCATAACGCAATGGCCACTGTTCATTTCCCATCTTCCTTCTAGACGTGGCCGGAAAATATCATTTTCATGGAACAATAACTAATAATCCACTAGGAAATTGGATCCGCTGTCAAGAACATCAAGAAGGGTGATTCCGTCGGATGGGGTTACCAACACGGCTCTTGCAACGACTGCAAGCAATGTCTTACTGGTCACGAGACCCTCTGCTCCGAACGTGTCATGTACGGACAAGCCAACTTGGACCAAGCATCCATGGGAACCCACGCTGTCTGGGATGCCGGATACCTTTACAAGCTCCCTGAGAACCTTCCCCGCGAGTACGCTGCTCCTCTCATGTGCGGAGGTGCTACTGTTTACAACGCTCTCCGCTCTTTCAACGGTGGTGTTAAGCCAACTGAGCGTGTTGGTATAATCGGTATTGGAGGACTTGGTCACTTGGCCATTCAATTCGCTGCTAAGATGGGATGTGAAGTCGTTGTCTTCTCTTCCACTGATGCCAAGAAGGAGGAGGCTCTTTCCCTCGGTGCCACCGAATTCGTCGCTACCAAGGGTGTCTCCGAGCTCAAGGTTTCCGCTCCAATTGATCACTTGATCGTCACCACCTCTTTCCAACCAAACTGGCATCAATTCATGGACATCATGGCTCCTCAAGCAACCATCTACCCATTGACTGTTTCTTTCGAAGACATGAAGATCCCATACATGCCAATCATCATGAACGAGTTCAAGATCCAAGGTTCCTTGGTCGCTGCCAGACAAGTCCACAGAGACATGGTTGCTTTCGCCGCTCAACATCAAATCAAGCCAATCATTGAGCAATTCCCAATGACTGAGGATGGTATCCAAGAGGCTATGCAGAAACTCGAGGATGGAAAGATGAGATACAGAGGTGTCATTGTCGCTCCTCAATAAATTGGAGGTGTGATGGATCGCGGATGAATGAATACATGCATGCATTGAAGATGATATTATAGACTTGGATGGGTTGAATTTAATGACATGGAGTTTGATATTTGGATGGATGGATGGATGGATGGAGGGATGTAATGATAGCGTTGGGAAAAACCTTTAGACTTATAGATGTTCTCTTACACAATATACTATTTTAAAAACGACACTTTTGTTCTTTATTTTCTTGATTGCTTTTTTCTTTCTTTTTTCTTGCTTACTTGATTATTTGTTTCCTATTCTATATTCCTCAATCCCTCTCTCTCTGTCTGTCTCTCCCAGCCCCGAGCTTTAAGAACAACATTATCGAAGCGAAAAGAACAGAGAACAGCAGAAGAGAACATCTTGAGTTAAGCATTTGGTAACTAACTAAATAGTTAGAGCCAGCGCACTCTGCTGGATATTTCTATGCTATTGTAAAGAAAATAATAGATCAATAAATTTCGTATATTCAATGTGGTAAGTTGTAAGTTGTAGGTAAGAGTATTTCTTGGTAGGGGTAGGTGTTAGTATATAAGTATAAGGAGAGGGTAGGTGGGTAATGTTTTTGGGGGGGAAAGGTTTGCTTATTCTGGAATATAGAAATCGAAATTGAAATCGAAATTGTGATGGTATGATGTCAGTTGGGGTTAGTGGTGGGAAGGAGTTTTGAAAGAAGGTGTAGGTTTTGTGTTAGATTGTGTTGTTTGGAATGTTGGATTTTATGTATGTATGTATATATATATATATGTATAGAGAGAGTTGGAGAGAGAGGCTTGATGTAAATTTTGAATCTTGAATTTTGAACCTTAAATGGGTTTGGGGTTTGGAGTTCTGTGGATGAATAGATGGATGAATGGAGGGATGGATGGATGGATGGGTAATTATTACGAAGATAAGATTCAATATTTGATTTATTCTTCAGTTATTGTTATGCGGATAGCTAATGATAATGATAATGACAATGATAAAATGTCACTGGTAAGTAAGACAAGAGTAATAATATAATATTCTACAATGCTCTATAAAATTCTATATCCTGAATCATTATTAGAACCTACAAGTCAGTCAGTCAGTCATTTCAAATCTTATTTTGTATGAACAAACGGTGACTCGGTGAATGAATGAATGAATGAACAAATAGCCTTAAGTTAATTAAGTAAATCATTCATAACCTAGCTAGCTTACTAAAAAGGGTTGGGAGTTCACAGCTAATCCCACAGTAATATCTATCCATTTATCTATATAAAGGATAGCTTATTCTGTACGTAAGTAGCTAGCTCTTTAGATGGAAGAGTAAATATAGTATGCTTCGATAACTAAGACCCTATCTATATCGTAGCTAGGTAGCTAGACGTTGCGTCATTGACTGATTGGTATCGCTCGCTCGCTTGCTCTCGAGTCGCGATTTAATAGATTTGAAGTATGATTTATGATTTATAAGTTATGAGTTGGTGAGGTTTTATGGGATTCTTTATTATTTGTGTGGTTCGTCGGGACGCATGTTTGTATGTGTGGAACCGCCTTATCTAATTTATGCTACTTGCTCGTTCTTAGAGAGGGCTCTGGTTTTTTGCAATGTAAGATTGAGGTTACAGAGAATAGGGAATGGGGAATTACTAACAATTCCATTTCATGGTTTGATTCTTAGTGTTACTGAAGATAAAAATTTCTTTCATTATATATACATAGTCATTGAAACTTACATATCGTAGGAGTTTGAATGGTTATTTCGATTCTATATGTCAGTATTAGAAGCATATACAGATAGGATTGTTACTCCTCGAACTACAAATTTTCGCTTCGAAGGTGGTTTCTCCAAGCGAGCGAGCGAGTTTTTTATATATTTTTTTTTAGAAAATTAGCATCTACCAATCCAACATTATCAACATCCTAACCATAAACTTACTATTCAAAGAAAAGAACAAAATCTTCGCTATATAAAACTTACATATTTGAAACTGATAGTTACATAAACACAGACAGCCGCAGTGAAATAATACCATACCTTAAGATTCCTATCCTGAGAACACTAGTGCTAGTGCTCGAGAAGCGGAAAGAATAGCGAGATCTTTTAATTTTTCTCGTTTCTGGTTTGGCTATCTATCTAGCTTTCTGTTGAGAGGAGAGTTGAAGTACCTGGATAGGTAGTATGTATGTATATAAATCTACATGTAGATAAAATATACAGAAACAGGATCGAGTAACCCACCCACAATTTCGGAGAAATCTTCGAGATCTTCGCGGCACAGAGATACGTCTTCATGAACCGATATTTCAATATGATTCAGAAAGCTGGTTTAGCTTCCCTTCTTATCCTTCTCACAATCTTGGTATTTGTATGCATTTGTGCATATATGTATATATACGTATCTAACCATATGACTTCTCTAGATTTCCGGAATTCTATTTCGGATGAAACTATATCCCTCCTTCCTTCCTATCTACTGTGAGTTATTAACGCTAACAGCCCAACTCAATTCAAGATTCTAGCTAGACCGCTTCTCCTGAAATTCAGGGATGAACTGTGGATTGTTGGGTGTTGGGTCGAGGCTTCCTTGTATCGAATTGCGTCTGCTATTCGAGCCCTGTTTTGGCTGATTCGTGGAGACGGAGATCGAGATTGAGATAGAGGTTGATCGGCGGATGGAGATGCGATTAGGGTGATGGATATGGATATGAAGAGGGACGGGTGGGCATAGCTACGGGTGCTGCACATGTTGGGAGAGAGTCGCGAGTTTCGACAGCGAGGAAAACATTTGATGAGAGGTGAAAGATATGAGCACATATTGGATTTTATTTTGTAAGTACATGATTCGATGGAAAGAATGGTTGAATGATAATCTGCCGCCTTGTGTTTTGTTTCGTTGGCAACGAAGATATATTTACAGGATACTGAATCTCTCCTCTTCGGCTAGATGCTAAAGTTTCTATGTATCACGATCTCTCTTCTGTTTCGAAGTAGATGATATATACTCTCTCCTCTCAATGGAGAATTAAAGTAGAAAACTCTTGAAGAAATACCGATATCGTAGATCACATTTGGCATGTGGCATCATAGAAAAGCTATTGATTCTTCAAATACCCCCTTCTCACCTGCACTGCTAATCATATTGTACTAGAGAATAACTATGAGTTCTCCAAAATTCTTGATTGACTACTGATTCGAAACTCTATTTCAAATCCCTCCTTTCCAAGAGCTCATCTGCGACCCTCTTTTCCAATTAATTCAAATGAGATCGTAGCATGTTTCATAGATAGGTTCTGAAAATATTTTCTAGAGACAACCGGAATTTCAGCGTATATCTTCAAATGTGCCTTTTCTAGGAAACTCAATTGAGGATTGATCTTCAGATGGTATGATCTCAAGGAACAAATAGATATGGTATAGTGTGGACATATCTGCACTTTGACTTTGAAGTCATCCAATGAATTTTTACATTGTACACTCACTGTTGGTTGTAGAATTTATCGTCGAGTTGGACTGTTGCTAACTTTCCGAGTTCATTTCTCAATACAAGCCTCTCTTTGATGTTCACTCCCGAATCATCTTGAGCCAAGCCTTAATCGATGATTCAATGTGCTGGACTTATTGAACTTGTCTCTAGTTGTCATTTTGAGTATTATGGACTTTATGAAATTTTTTTAATATTTCAGCATATGAACCTTGCATGTAGCCATATTTGTCCCTGATATTATAACGAACTACGTATCTACCTGAGCTACCTATCTTTCGACACCCAAAAACAATATTATTATTGAGATACTGTCTACGCCGAATCCTACTTCCATGTTCAAAGTTCAATGAAAAGCCAGCCTGTGAATCAAATACGCACAACTCCAAATCACCTACCTTTCCATAAACACATTCATAGTCCTCTTCTTTACCACTTCTTTCTTTCCCATTCTACATCTACTCCTTTGGAATAACGTCCCACATCTATGATTTTCTCATGCTTCTCATGCTTCTCATGCTTTCTACGCTCTCCATATTCCGATCTTGGCGCTGTCAACCGCTCAATCTCCGCACTTCTTCTGGTCCTCCCAGTATTCACACCATGTGGCTCCCGCACACTTGCACCTGGAGTAGGGCGCTGAACATGAATTTCCGGGACTAGTCTCTCTCTTCTTCGATCCCCAATTTCCTCCGTTCGTCTACTTTCCCCATCTAACTCCATTCGCTCAACACCTGATGTACCACTACCTGCATGCTCCTCTTCCAGTTCCTGAATCGTGGCAGGACGGAATATACCCATGTCTATTCTTACCACAAATGCAGGTGTTTGTGACTTGTCACCGAGTACCTCATTTCCACCAGCTGTATGTCTTCTCATCCCATCCCTACGTATCTCTGGACTAACACCCGACAACTCCATTGCGTCGGGATACGAACTCCGGAAAGTAGGTGGCGAAGGACCTGCGATTCTTTCATGTCCATGTAACATCACATCTCTGAAAGCATCATGAACTGCACGTTTTTGAACATCGTTTTGATTATTATAACCGTTGAGATGGTAATCTTGGGGGGTGACGGGGTAGGGTGGAGCTCTAGGGTTGTTTTCCCATGCGCTGGAGGAAACGGTATTGCGTCGTGGTGGATGCATGGCTGTACTCGTGCGAGAATCTGGAGGGGATTTTGAATGGCCGGGCCAGGAATTGTGGGGTTCGTCCTCAACTAGCAATGCAGGCCGAAGAGGAATCGAAAACTCAGGGGGTAATGTGGCGGATCTAGATGGTGGGCTTGGGCATTGATTGACACCTAGGGGTATTTTTGGAGGTAATGGGGGAGGTAGAAGTTTGCCTTCTCTTTGACGTGCTTGATAATTCTTGGAGAGTTTACCTCTCCGTTCTCGAATCTTATCCTCTTCGTATTGACGCCGTTCTCTGAGTTTATCTTTGGAGTAATCTTCATGTGGTTTTCTAATCTCTAGTGGGTTGTTCGTGAGTTTTCTTTCTCTTCGTTGTCGAAAAATCTCTTCCTCATTACGACGATTGATTATTGCTAGCTCTGCTAGATTTTTAGAATTCAAGTCTCTGGCTTCCTTTCTTGTTGTTGATGGATGCTGAGAATAGGACTGTGGTACAGGCTTTCTTGCAGGAATGACGTGGGAGGAGACAGGTGCTTCACAGTTTGAATGACGACGAGAGATTACATCGTTTCGTGCAGCAGCGTCTCGGACAGGGTCAAATCTTAAATGAGGCGACGGTGGTCGGTGGTTGGAATACAAAGGTCCTCGTCGATTTTCCCTCTCGAATGCACTTTTATCTACGCGAGGCACATACTCAGAGGAGCTGGCCGATGTCGAGAATTCAGCAGCTTCTCTTGGACTTTCCACATGCGAATTTCTAGAACTCTTGTAGGGTATTGAATAGTCATCTGGAGCTGACTGTGATAAATCACTTTGTTGACCCCATGGTTTTCCGCTCGGCCCCAGATTGGTATTTGGATAATCAGAAATATTCCTTGCATTTTTCATAGTCACCTGAGGGGACTCATGCTTAGGTAGTCGATCTGAGTCTGATGAATGGTCTCCTTCCTTGAGCCATATTGACCTTTGATATCCACCCGTCTTACCATAATCAATCATTGTACCACTTCTAGATGGACCCTCTGGACTGGATTTATCGAGAGGACGATGATGTTTGAAACTCTCACGCTGTCTTTCCAACCTAACAGTACGGTTGTCGAGACGTTCCTCTTCACTGTCGCTCTCCAATCCCATATTTCGAGCCATTTGATGTAACCTCCTGAAGATGAACTGTCAGCGAATAGTTTGGATGGATAGGTAAGAAGCCAGCAAGATAGGTTTGTTCATTTCTGATTATCTACATAGGGGCAAGTTGTTTCAAAGATAATCGAAATGCGTACCTGCTCGCGATCACATCTGGCCCTACGCAATCTTCTCTAGGCTCCTTCGAAGATTTCCCTTTCTCCCCTCTAAGCCACCGGAGTCCTGCGCCAAGTACACCAGGCATTTTTTGATAGTTATTGCAGAGTTCCTTGAATAAAATTAGCCGTGAATGGATAGTTTTGACCGTAAAGGAACACAAAAGATCTCAAAGCACTTGGAGAACAATCAAATATGAAGAGGGCAAGGTACAGTAAAACATCAATAAAAATCTGGAAACTTCGATGAACATTCTCATCAATGCAGCCTAAGGATCAAAATCCAAATAAAATCAGAGTATTGACGGTGGTTAAACACGGTAGAAGATAGGGGTTAGAAGAAGGATAGAAGAAGGATAGAAGCATGTTTAATTACCCCTCGATTTCTAAAGTTGATATTCACTCAAACCCCGCATTAATATCTTCTGAACGACCACTTCCAAACTCGTTTCCGTCGTCAACCCTTGGTCACACTTCTCACATTCATTTCTGTAGAAAAGCATAAGATCAAGGTAGTTACTCGATTTGACTTTATGAAACCACCCCCAAAATTTTCTTTAGGGAACATCTTTTGGTCTATGTATTCTTCCAGCCCAGCCAATTTCTAGTATGGATTGGTCAAGCTTTAATAGCTCGATATAGAGGGGCGCGAGACTTTCTCATCTTCATCCAAACTTGCATACAGCATTCATCGTCCCATGTCTTCGGAGATGAGCCATTCGGCCTTTGAAAGAAATTCAGATTCTATGACATATTAAATCTGACCGGGTTCATCTACCCAAAGACTTCATACAAGAAAGCAGATGGTAAATGAAGAGAAATTGCATCCACAAGAACATACCATTCCGAGTGACTTTGGAAGCTTTTCCTCGGTTATAGTCGTACTGGAATCAGAAGCTATTCTCCACCAAAATAGACGACTTGAGTACATCAACAAGCATCATTCTCCCCAGGAAATGATTTCAAATCAGATTTGAAGCATGGCTTCTCTGTTCAGTAAGTTTTTAAATAGTGATATCATCCAATAGGCAGTTTTTCATCAGCCTTTGATGCCCCCGTTTCCAAATCCTCAATGCCGTTTTTTGAACTCGACGCCCCTTCTTTCTCGGTTCTCAATTTCCTCTCAGGGCTTCCTGAACAAGAACTCGTTATCAACATGCCATGCACACCATAAATGACAAAATTTAGAACGAAGCAACAAGGAAACAACAATACAAACACGTCACCCATGAAGAGAAAACCAGAACATGTCATCAAAACTCCCGGAGTTTTCCAGCTCGGAAAAGAAGCCTCCTCCTCTTCCTCAAAATCTCGCCCTGCACACTGACCCCCATCTCCGCCCCTCAAGCTCACGATATATTCTCGCCCAGCCCATCACTTATCGTTCGACGTGCAACAAAACATCTTCTCCCCCTTTCCCTATCCCCCCGATTCCTCATATCTCCTTAAATATCCCTATCTCTATTCCACTCACCCGAGATTTTCTATGCGGTGACACGAATGCGGTTTCATTAGAGTGACTCGGATATCCGCGTCCGCATCCGTAACCATCCGGATTCTGCAAGCATGCGTTGCGCAATGTAGATCTTGGCATTGATATTCCGATTTCTCTTGGCCTCAGGTTAGTATCTTTGTACTGCATTTTGATTTTGGTGGTGTTTATATATAAGCTTAGGACTGATGGATGAATAACTTCATGTAAGTTGTTAAATACTCAACCCGATATTCATTCAAGTGAGTAGTGATTTTACAAATGCATCAAATGTTACAACACAATCTAATTCTAAGAAGATAAGTATTAATCCCACAACGCGAGTCAAACACACAGACACAATCGCCCTGTCCAGGCAAAGAGAAAAACAAACCACAACTTGGCGATAAAACCCCTTGGCACCACGCCATCACCACGTAAAACAAAGAAAAAAACTTCAATCCCAAGGAATATCGATATGCAACAAAACCTCAATTTTCCTCCTCTAGTCCCCTTCAGTTCTCGTAAGGCTCCTTGGCTTGTCTTTTCTACCTGCATCTTCCCGACAACAAATGTAATTACCAAGAATCTCCAAGAGATTGCGATATGCAACATTCAAATTGAAGATATAAATCACATTACTTGTTCAATCTTTGAGGCAACCAATGATGAGTTAGTAAGATGTTCGTGTTTGCGTGTGAGATGATTATGTGAAATTGAACTGCTAAGCTACTTGCTCTTGAGCAGAAACGAAGGTGCTAAAAGGCGGAGATAAAGTAAAGCAAAGTGACCACTCGTTCCGTTCCCCGTGTGTCAATCAACCAAGATTCTCAAGTAGAAAGAATCAAATTATTTCAGGTAAGAAGGCAGCCCGCTACCAAATTTCAAATCCCAAACTTTCTTTGATCCATAAGTAATGAAAGCGAGGAGTGCCCACCTAACAAGCACACTTTTAACCCCCTCACCACCAAGACCCGTCACAATTCCCAACCAATAGCTCAATCCTCTAACCTCATTACCTTCCCTATCGAAGTTTGGTTTCATCTTACTGGATTTGAGGAATTGGGCAAGTTTGGCATCGGTATATGGTGGGTAGCGAACATTGAGCATTTTTTCGATCCAGCTAGGGGTCGTGGCAACTGAACGACGATGGGTGAAGGCGAGGAAGGATTGCTCGCCTCGATAACAACCAGTTCCACTAGTCCCTACTCCTCCGAAAGGAAGAGTTGGTATTGAGCCGTGGAAGAAAGAGTCGTTGACGGTAGCACCGCCAGATGTAATGCTGCCAAGCACTGGTTGAGATGTTAGTGAGGTACGTTAAAAGGATAGTTGAGTTGCGTATAGTAGTTATGAAAGTCTGTCACTTGACATCGTTTCTCATGAATATCGTCATAGACAGAAATTGTGAGAATGAGATCGATTGCAAACACAGAACTATCTGCATATGGGGTCGAATATCATGCCATTTGTCGTCCAACTCCCTGGCCTATTCATCATTCTCAGTCTATGAGAAAAATGACATCATCTGGAAACGGCTTCTCTTAGATGCACAAATGACGGGTCAAATGTAATGTGAAAATTATACATACTCTTGTCAGTTTCTTCTTTTGTTCCAAATGGATAGAAACCTAATGGAGTTGAGTGGATATCGTGAGCGATATTAATAGCTTCATCAAGGCTATCAACTGGTAGGATAGGAATCAATGGACCGAAAGATTCATCCACCAACATTGAATCGTTAGGACTATCAACCAAAACCACAGTTGGCGCGATGAAATTTTCGGCTTCATCCAATTCCCCGCCAATTAGGATCTTTCCTCCTGTGTTATCAAGCATCTTTTTAATTCGTAAAAACTGTCTGTTGTTGACAATTCGGCCATAATCGGGACTCGCTTTGGCGCCATTAGGAAAGAATTCTTTATAGGCAATTCTGAGTTGCTCGATAAAAGCATCCAGGATTTCCCTTTCTACCATGACATAGTTTTGGCCAATGCAAACTTGCCCGGCGTTAAGAATCTTACCCCATAATAATCTTCTGGCAGCAAGATTAGGATCCGCATTCTTCGATATGATAGCTGGATTTCTACCACCAAGCTCCAAAGCAACTGGTGTTAAAGTTTCGGCAGCCTTCTTCGCAATAATGGTTCCTACTGTTTCGCCTCCGGTATAGAAGATCTTATCCCATTTCTCGTTCAACAAAGCTGTCGTCTCGGGAATAGCTCCATTGACCACTGTATATGCCTCTGGATCGAGACTTTCTTCAATAATCTTCTTCAAAACCATGGCAGTCTTAGGTGACTGCTCAGAGGGCTTCAACACAGCTGTACACCCCGCAGCGATAGCTCCAACAAAGGGGCCTAGAGCCAATTGAACTGGGAAATTGAATGCACCAATGACCAAAGCTGTGCCCAAGGGCTCCTTTCGAATTCTAGGGCTGAATAGGGTATTTTGGAGGGCCATGTCTGGAGCAGCTTCGTCCTTCATCCATCTCTTTAAGTTCTTGCAGACAAATACAATATCATTTTTCATCCATTCTGTTTCCGTGAGAACAGTTTCGAAAGCAGGTTTTCCGAGATCGCTCTTCTCTGCTTCGATAAGAGCATCGCTATTGTCGACAATGGCCCAGTAGAGCTTGCGAAGTTGCTTCAAACGGTATTCAATTGGTTTCGTTTTTTGCGACCGAAAGGTGGTTCGGAGGAGCTTAACTGTGGCGGGAATAGATTCGAGAGAGCTAGGCTCGAATGGAGCTATCTTAATAGACGACATTGTTTATTCTATGACCAAGCACCCTGTGAGAGTATTTTTATGGTCGACCTTGATTGAAGAACTGTTGAAGAACTGTTGAAGAATTCAAATATTCAACGATAATCCCGATCTGTGGTGAATTCCAAAGGTATGGAGAGCAATTATGAAGTAGAAGCAAGTTGACCAACTAGCAAAGCTCTTGGTGCTCCTCCTTCTCATTAGGTATCTAAACCGAGGCAGGTTGCTTTATCCGGCCGTAAAGATCGGCGGGGACGGGGCAATTATAAGGTCTCACAACTGTATTTACAATTTCACATGTGCTGTGCAATTCGTAAAACAGTCCAATTCCGTACATATCACATTTTACAATTTTACAATTGCTCCGAGTCGGAAATACAAATTGTTTGACCCGATTTACGGACGACGCCTATATGAGGCTGTCAAACCGTTGGTAACGTTTGCTATATCCGCTACATGTCAACCAACTACAGTAGCCACTCCAGTTTGGATGGCTTGACTCGTACATACAATATCTTACATATTTTGCAGTAACTTTTATACTATCCTCTTGACACCAACCTTCTTGTTCGCGACTATTCTTCCCCCAGCTGCGACAGTTTCAGGAACCGGTTCTTTAGCTATTGGATTAGCCAGTCTGTGTCGAATGGTTTCAACTCCGTCCACAAGTTGACCAATATGTTCTCGATTCAAGTCTGTCTCCACCATCTTTTGGCGATAGTCTGCCAGTTCTTGCTTCCTCTCCTTTGTTAATCTCCATTCTACAGGGAATCTCGGCTTCACTTTGAAAACGTGATGGCGTGTATCTAATGGAATATCTTCGAAAGTATAGCCAGTCTGTTTATATTAGTTCCTGAGCATCTCAACAACATGACTAACCCATACCTTTGCTTCTGCCAATAATGAATCCACCATATCACCAAGAAATCTCTTGTTCTGGGCCTGTGATGGGTACATTTCACAACTCATTTTCACAATATCCGTTTCTGGATTGAGTCTTGGCCCAACTAATTTTCTCAGTTTGTCCGTTTGGACTTCTGTTAGTCCTGGCATATCTGCAGGACAAAATTCCATAACAACTTTCTTCTCTGCTGGATGTTGCTCGCCCATGTATGAAGTATATCTGAATCGTAAAGGAGTCTCGGCTGAAGGCGGTACGAATGGTTTTGCCAATTCTATATGTTACTTGTTAGAGAAAAATCCTTGTTCCGGGTTCGTCCCTTCAAAGAGTAAACTCACTGCTCAACATTGGCATTTCCCAAGCTGCTAACCTGTTGTAATGTCTAATTTCTCTAACCTGTTCTAACTCCATATGCGCCAGAGTCGTGATATCATCGTGGTCATCCTCCCTGTCGTCCTCATCAAACGGCTCTGGATCTCCCATGTTTAGAAAGGTGGGCTTCAACTTCTTCTTCACACCCTCGTCAAATCCATATGATGGTAGATTATTTGCATGTCGAGCACCCGCATTCTCGAATAAATCATCAATCTCTTCCATGAATTCATACTCGTCTGGTTCGGTCTCCTCGAGTTCCTTGAACTTCGGATCGATTTTATATTGTCTTGGTGTGGTTGAAAATAACCTCCGTGAAGCAATTGGCTTATTGGTGTATCTGGAGGTAATACTTCTGCATGAACAGCATCGCGCTGTTATACGCAGACTTTGTAAGGCCGTGGCCATTGTGGTGATTATGGTTGATTCTTCTGAATCTTGAATCTCCAGATGGAAATCGTCCCCAAATAAACAATTTGACCCTAACCTATCAGAGATTAGTGGGATATCATCCCATCTAGATCGTACTTCGGAAAATCTCCAAGTCCCGAAGCAGATCAATCAGTTAATCCGGAAGTCACCACTATTAGAACAGAGATGTCTAAGATCCAATGAACTACTTCTCATAGTCTGGTAGAAACCCAGACTTGGTAGGGAGCTCAACCGTTAGCTAATTGTTATTCCCATCATCCAGCCATGGGGTTAACTCCAGGAGGAGCACCGCCAAAAGTCGCTTTAGTAACAGTCGGCGCGACTGCGACTTTCAAAGAGCTCATCGAGGAAGTGTTCGCATCACATACTTTGCAGGCACTAGCTAAGGAAGGGTATACGAAACTAAGAGTACAAGCTGGGCCTGATGCCGAATACTGGAAAAATAACATACCAGCGGAGAAAGGGTCTGAGCTTGAGATCGAAGTGTTCGATTTTGATCGTAACGGGCTAGGGCACGAAATGCGACAATGCAAAAGGGGTGGGTTTTATGGCACAGGGGAGAGCTCAGAAGGGGTAGTGATTTCACACGCAGGTTAGTAGACACTTAACCGGATACGTTACATTGAGCAAGTAACTGATGTTAAGATGCTATAGGTTCGGGAACAATTCTGGATGCGCTCCGAATTGATGTACCCCTTATCGTAGTGCCCAATACTTCACTCCTCGATAATCATCAAGTAGAGTTGGCAGATGAGCTGGAAAGACAAGGCTATGTCACCAAGGCATCGGGACCTAGGTAGGTAGATTTGGATTATGAGGACAACGGACTAATACGATTGGATTTAGGGGCTTAGAAGATGCCATTCGCAAAGTAGAGAGCAGGAAGAATGGCAAGCCAGACAGACCGAAAAATTTGCAGGGACGTAAGCACTGGGGGGGACGTGAAAACCCTAGTATTGCACCAGTACTCGACCAAGCTGCCAATTATGAGGAGGAAGTTAGGAGTGTATTGGACTAGTTTTGGAGAAAGTCCCAAGTGTGTTTGACGAATATTTGGTAATGGCGTTTATTGGGAGAGGCCTGGTTCATTTCGGCCACTGGAGTTGAATTGGATTGCAAGATACCCTCAAGTTAATACGATAGTTTTGTGGATTTTAACACAGTAAGATTCTTGTCAGAAAAAAATCCCGTATTGTCAGACTTTGAAGCTCGGAAGAAGCTTCGGATTTCGGATTCATCTTAAATTGAATCATCATAATACATTTGGAAGGTGATCTTGTAGTTGCGGTGTAACGTTCAGTTTGTTGCGATTCGATTACCAAAGAACAGATGTAGACGTCATAACATGAATCACGTCGTTGGTCCAAACGGGTAAATGTGAAGTTATCCCAGCATTGTGCATGCACATAATTGATGGGCACGCTGATCAGGTGGGTGAATCCTTGGCATGATACGCGAATTTTTTCAACAACTCTCCTATCAGTTCCACCATGTTTTTTTCAATCGTAGATTAATTAACGAATAGGTTCAAAGGATACATACAGCAATCTCTCCGTTACGCGTAATCCTCACTTGGTACCATGAATATTGGCAACACCGATACATCTTGGAGATAACATAGGAGTGGATGACCTTAACATCGGAAGTCCAGTAAGTAGTTCGCGATTTGGTACTCTGCAGCTGTGTGGTTTGGTTGGTTCTTCCAAGAACTCAACCCAACAACCAAACTCAAGGATGCCAAGTCCTGAAGGCGATTACTCTTCACGTTTTCTAAGCAACGTACTCAGACTCCTTCTCTTTATGCTTTCGTACCTGCACTAATCCTGGTCATTGTGTTCGCAGGGTACTCATTACGAGGCTGTTGCCATTGTAGGAAGGTATTGAGGTCAGCAAGGTATACTGCATCTCGCATATATCGTATATAGTGTATACACAACATTTTTTCTTTATCCCGAGATTAACGGGATATCACCGAGTGATGATCTTCATCGTTTTTATCTTCGTGCTTCGACTATCTTGGACTTTGACTGATCGGCACTGCGGCAGCCCGGCACTGAAAGCTTAGTTTTCTTAGTCCTAGCAACCCTGTGGCAGTCGTGGGGAACGGGCAAGCAAGCCATCCAAGCGTTCTTCTAGTCGGGTGCTTGGACAGAAACTAGATATATGTGATCATGATTCATTAATACTAGAATTAAGGGGTCAACCGTCATTGTACTGCGTCTAGTGGCTGTTCGGCAGATAAACCTTCTGAAGATTTCCCATTACCCCTCCGAATTTCACGTGAAAACTTCTTGAAATTCATGTACTGTCATGCTTAGCTTGGTAGCTGCCAAGGTAATTGGAGGTATCTTCACGACTGGTAAACTAGCGACTGACAAACTAAAAACGGGTAAACTTGTCCACACCTCAACGCCATTATTTGATTAGTCAAACATCATTTGTGCTTGAAGTGTGTACGACATGCTTCTCTGCAGGTCTCTTCACTGGGATTTTGGAAATTGGCTGGTGCAGATCTTAGCGTTTCTACGCACCCTGTGAACTAGCTAACTGTAAGTTGCTGACAATTTAGCCATAGCTCGTTTTGGGTAGATACTTGTAGAATCCGTGCATGACAAAGTTGATCTCAGCGTTATTTTCAAAAAAGTATAAGAGTACAGAGAATAACTCTTCATCTTCCCTCTGAGCAGACAGAGAACAATCAAACATCCGTTCACAATGCATCCAATAACTCACCTCCTCGTTTCACTTGTGGCGACTGGACTTCTTCCGTTAGTTCTTTCAGCTCCTGCGCCTAAACCTCAGATGAGTTATGGCGAACAGTCAGTAGCTGTCGCTGGCATATCAGCACCAGTACCCACAGTTACTGCTGCCACCGGATCACTTTATGGCGATGAATCATTACTAGGACAAGCTGCAAAGCCATCTCCTGTGTCTGGAGGAGATCCTGCCATCGTTTCAGACGTGCCAATGGTCAATGGTCAGGAGGCAGACGCAGATCTAGGTTTATATTTGGATTTCAATAGCGTTCCAAATCCACAACCTATTCGAGGGTCATTAGGCCAAACAGACTCTGGACCACGTGAGTTGAAAGAAACACCATGAAATCGATGCAAATCTAACTTTATTTTAGAAACATACGAATATCAGAAGTTGAATCCTGATCTTTTAGCTCCGCCAGGAACAGACAGTGGTGATGTACCACAAGCACAATGGCCAATGAGTCTATCTCGTAATAGATTAGGCAGTGGTAAAAAATCAGGATGGGCAAGACAGCAAAACACTGGTCAACTACCCGTTGCGACTGAAATGGCTGGTGTCGATATGCGTCTCGCACCAGGGGCATACCGAGAGTTACATTGGCATACAGCAAATGAGTGGTCATTGGTGCTGAGAGGAAGCGTAAGAATATCTGCTGTCAATGAGAAAGGCGAAAGCTTCATCGACGATATCAGCGCAGGTGACGTATGGTTCTTTCCAGCTGGTGTTCCGCATTCCATTCAGGCACTGGATGAGGGCTGTGAGTTCCTGTTGATCTTCGACGATGGAGACTTCTCGGAAGATGGCACTTGTAAGTATAATCATTTCTTTTCAAGGTCACATTCTTCGGTGTCCGACCCGATCTAGAGGTTTCTAATTTTCTATTTAAAACCGTCTGAAGTGCCTGGATATACCACAAAGCACTTATAAAATAACAATAGCTAATCTCCAATCTAGTCCTCGTCTCCGAAATGTTTCTCCGCAACCCCAAATCTGTGTTGTCCAAGAACTTCCAAACCCCCGTATCCTCCTTTGACAACCTCCCCTCAGATCAACTATACATCTTCAACGGCACACCCGCTCCTTCCAACATCTCCACCCAAAACCAAACCAGCGCCGCCGGTCCCGTACCCCAAAAAAATTCCTACACCTACCACTTCTCCCAGCAAGCCCCCTACACCGTGCCCGGCGGTTCCGTAAAAATAATCGACACAACCACCTTCCCCATCGCCTCCAACTTCGCCGCCGCCCTCGTCACCATCCAACCCGGCGCCATGCGCGAATTACACTGGCATCTCACATCCGACGAGTGGAATTACTTCCTCGCCGGATCCGCACGCATCACTATCTATGCCGCACCCAGTAGTTCCCGAACTTTCGACTACACGGCTGGAGATGTGGGATATATCCCCGCGAGTAATAGTCACTATATTGAAAATACGGGGACGGAAGATGTAGTGTTTTTAGAGGTGTTGCAACAACCTGTCTTTAGCGATATTAGTGTAGCGCAATGGTTGGCCTTGACGCCGAAACAGGTGGAAATGGATACGTTGGGGTTGAGTGAGGAGGTTGTGGATGCGATTCCAAAGGAGAAGACGATGATTAAGACGGGTAATACAAATCTGACTGCGTTGGCTGCGGATGAGAAAGGGAGTGGTGCTTATGAATAGAGGTGAGAATCAAGGGTGGAGTGATGATTGATAATTTATTTAGGAGATGAGGTAATTAGTATGAGGGATTTGGTCGATGAAGAGTGGAAATTCGAGTTTTGGAAGTTTTCTTCATATTTTAGGATACCTTGACGCATACCGTATATACATATATAAATTTGAAAAAGCCAGAATTTCTCCAAACTCATTCATTTGCATCCTTGAACAAAAGCAAGAGAGAGACAATTCTTGTCAAGAGCTCATTCGAAATCTTTTTATGCGAATTCGAGTGGAATCTCTGGTTTAAAAGTCTACCATGGTGATATGATATTTACTTGCAATCTCACCCAATTTCAACTTCCGAATCTACCTCCAAGAAAAACGTATCTACCGTTCCACACTCCCCACAAAACCCTCCTTCAACACCTCCACCAACTCATCCAACCTCTTCACTACTAAATCCGTACACTCATGTTCCCACAACTCTTCATTAACACTATTCCCCAGCAAAACAGTTGCCGCTCCGGCTGAAAATCCAGCTTTCATATCATCGATCGAATCACCCACCATAATCGTATCTCGAGGATCCACATTCCATTCTTTTGCGATGTGGAGGATTCCAGCGGGATGAGGCTTCGGAGGTCGGAATTCGCGGGTGATGATGGGAGAGAAGGGGGTTTGGGGCAGGTGGGTTGTGAGGAGATGATGGACGGGGGGTGGATGGTTGCGGGTGAGGATTGCGAGGGGGAGAGTTGGAGTGAGGGTGGACAGGAAGGTAAAAAGGGTTTGGAGGCCTAGTTTTGGAAGGTTGCTTAGTACTTAGGGATATGGTGGAATGAAGGGGAGGATATGAGAGGAGAAATACCGGGTTGAGGAACTTGGGTTAGAATTGCTTCCCGCTCTATGGCTCGGATTTTTTCATGTGCCGCTTCTTGGTCGGATACAGGGAGAGAATAGATGTGGTCTAGGATATCGATAGACTTGTCAATTCCTAGAGCACCGCGCATTTGACCGAACCTATGGTGGGATTAGAAAAAAACAAGAATGGAGAGATGATTTAACCCTCTAGTGTGGCGAAATATAAAGGGGAGTTTGTTGTATGGTACATACATATAGGTCTGAGGTTCACTGTTGAAGAAATTAGCACTGTCGCATTTGAGAGAAAAAAATGAACAGTTTGATGGATGCGTATGAATATCCGAGGCATGTGAATATGAGAGAGCTATCCAGAAAAGATTGACGCTATTCTAGATTTTGATATTGGCCAGTTTCAATACACATTGTGGGTAACTACTCCTTGTTGAAAGAGCGAATTTGCAACACATTGCTGAGGATACCAAGTCGTGTTGCCCAGCAAACCGCCTTTCTGAATTTCAACCTTCTATTCAAAGGGTTTTTGAATGGTATACACCAGTACCAACAAGAAACCCCCCTAAAGCCTCGAAGAGACGTAAAAACAAAAGGAATCATGATCTCCCATCCAACTTCGCCCACTTCAAAACTTCAAATGAAAGCAAAAAGTCGAACTCTATTATCTTTTCCCCATTTCAAAAAGGTGGCATCTCAACTAGAAATACCCTCTACCCCAAAACCTCATGCATCAAACAAAAACCCTCAGGTAAGAAAAAGAAAACTCACCACAAAGTCCCATCCATATCAAAAATGATTCCTCTCAACTTCCTTACACCCTCCTCCCCCTTCCCCTCATCCCCCAAAGGAGCAAACCTTCTCACTACCTTTCCTTCCTCTCCCGCCCCTCCAACTGCATCTGATACCCGTGTCGTCATACCGAAAGATCTCTTATTATCAACCCTCGTACCTATGCTCAAACAGCTTTTACCCCTTGTCTGCGTTCCAAGATTCCGAGCCGAACCGAATCTTTTCCCAACAATAAATCTAGGCGCTAATTTTACTATCGATGAGAAGTACTTGGAACGAATACTCATCGTATGTAAAATTTTACACCCAAACATCTGTGACATCAAGAATGGGTACATCGACATCGGCCAGATACAGAAGTGGCGGTGGTGGGGTCATGAACCCCACCTCGCCCACGTAGAGTACTGTATTAGCGCTTCACCATCACTCTGATGCCATTCATGACATATTTGCAAAGTTTCAAGGTCACTGTGGCATTGCTATATGCTATCCCGAGTCTTACACCCATCTATTCCAAAATCTATAGGATACTGATGTCAAAAGTATACAGGATAATTGTTATCGAATCATTATCATGATATGAGAAATCTCTACTATCAGTAAAATCACATCTGCAACCACAAGATAATTAATCATGTAAAGACTTTTGGTCAAAACAACTACCGCCTACCTATTTACATTAACCAACCTCATCTTCCCTTCAAGATTTCAAGCATCAAACAAAGTATATCAGTTTCTTACAATCAAGCACGTACTATCAAATAAGGCCAAGCCAAATACAGAGACAGAGTAGACTCTTTCGAGTATTATAATAAAACGATTTGTGACAACGTTCCAAAAATCTGTGTACCACAGTATTTAACTATATTCCTATTCCTATGTTTCGCTTTCTTTTGTAATTTCATGCATCGCTTCCTCCCTTCCTCCCTCCAATGCCCCCCCCC
>PHWZ01000468.1:0-29010 GCA_004379285.1 Botryotinia calthae
AGCGGGTGGAGGGGGGAGGAAATGAAGAGAAGGATATAGGAAGAAGAAGACATTGAAGTAGACATATAACAGAAAGGCTAACAGTCATGAAATAGGGTCGCACCAGTTTTAAAAGAACAAATCAAGGATGGAAAGATCAATTTGGTAGCAATTGTTAATACACATCAGTGAGTCTCTCAGGCATCTATCTTCTTAGGAGGCATCATCCTAATACTTGAAATCTAGCCATTGGGATCATGCAGGAGGAAATAACAAATTGGTAACACCTCCCTCTCTCCTTCTCTTTCAAAGGCAATTCCAGCTAATACCATCATCCAGCTCGCCGATCCAGAATTCAAAGGAAAACCTGTAATTGGAGGTAAAGATTGTGAGGGAGTTACAAAGACACCGAAGAATGGAGAAGGCTTTACAATTGGAGAGATCAATGTTAAGGCACTGTATACACCGTGTCATACACAGGATAGCATTTGTTGGTTTATGGAGGATAAGAGTGGGAAGGTTATTTTTACGGGAGATACTTTGTTTCATGGAGGTAAGTCTATTGGAATGTTGGTGTGATCGAGGAAGGAGGTGGATGGCTAGAATGCATACAGAGCTGACCAAAATTAGGATGTGGAAGATTCTTTGAAGGGACAGCTGAGGAAATGCACACAGCGCTTAATAAGACACTCGCAGCTGTACCAGACGATACAGTTGTTTATGTAAGTTTCCCCTCCTGCTCTCATCATCCGAAACTTGCAATCAAATACTTACTTACCATTCCATCTAGCCCGGCCACGAATACACCAAAGCCAATGTCAAATTCGCCGTGTCGGTTTCCCAAAGCGAAGCGGTCAAGGCTCTCGAAGCTTTCGCAGACCAGAACAAGGAAACGCAAGGAAAATTCACCATTGGGGATGAGAAGAAACATAATGTTTTTATGAGAATGGACGATCCGGAAATTCAAAAAGCTACGGGTGAAACGGATCCCGTGGAGGTGATGGCCAAATTGAGGGAGTTGAAGAATAACTTCAAGTGAGTGTGTATTCTGTAAGTATTACTTGAGTAGTTTGTTATTGGTTTTGATAGGGAGATATATACTGATGGGAGCTTTTATGTAGAGGACCATTGGCTAAATTTTGATGATGTGAGGGAGGTGGCTTTTGTAATTGAGAAATGGCGGATATGCAATTATGCGGTGATTTAAGAATTGAAGTGCATTATATACCTGACCATGTAAAGAAAGACATCCGAGTATATATTTTCACTGGTCGATTAAATCAAGTGAATAGTGTAGATAGTAGATGTGAATAATTACTAGGTATGTATCGAAGATCTTCCAGCTCGTTTTCCCTTGCCCTTGCTCTTTCCCCCCTCCCTACCCACTAGTAGATATGCGAGGAAAGGAGAGAATGGCCCGAAGAGAACACAGGATGAATATGGGTGGGTGACACTGCTAGGTGTACTTATTTATTTATGTATGACGTAATACTTTTTATATTATTCTTGATTTTGACTTTGATTTTGACTTTGATTTTGACTTTGATCGATTGACTTCGGAAGGTTTGCTCCTCCTTTGTGTCGAGATATTATAGATTTGTGGTGTGTGATGTGATGTGATGATGTGATGATGTGGCTAGGTAAGGTTGATACGAAAATTGAAAGTTTGTGATATATATATAGAGAGGGCAAGTTAAATCAAGTCAAGACGATTTGTGTTATTGTTTTTATCGTTATCGTTCTGGTTGGTGGAATATCGAATATCGAATATACATATCTCCATGCATATATTCACATATGTATCGAGGACCGAAGAGCGAGTTAACGAGAAACGAAACGAGTACTCGACGCCAAAGTGACACAGCGACATCCCCTTACTACGCGTGGCGTGCCGGGGCCGGAAGTGAGTGCGGAGGATAAGGTGTGTAGATTCTTTTCTTCTTTGGGTGATTCTCTACACGTGATGTTTGTTCTCTATTACTTTCCTTTTCTTTTTTTATTTATAAGAAAAATCAAAAAATATCTTGTATCTGTAATTGGTGTGTTTGAGATGGTGGTGGTGTTGGGTTTGGGATGAGCTGGATGTGTTGTGTATGTATGTATGTATGTATGATGTGATGTGATGTGAAACTGAAATTTTGAAAAATAGATACTCGAGACGGGAGCAAGCCTCACGCAGGATTTCGCGCCGATCAAAAAGATTGATGCGCATTTGAATGCGTTTCATGTTTATGTGGGGGAGGGGGAGGGGGAGAGGGTGAGGAGTGTAGCGGCGAATCATTATTGTACGCATTTGAGTGGGGATGTGAGTTTTATTTTTGTTCTTTGTTTTTTGTTTTTTTGAGGGGGAGGGTTGGGGGTTTGAGGATTTGGGGAGGAGGAGGATGTGGAAGGGGATGGGAAATGAATGGCGGAGGGGAGGGGATGGGATGGGATGGGGTGGAATGGAACGAGGAGGAGTGAGAAAGGGGGGGTGGCAGGTGGGTGAATGGAGAGGGGAGAGGGGAGAGGCGAGAGGCGAGAGGCGAGAGGCGAGAAGCGAGAGGCGAGAGGCGAGATGTAACGAGATAGGAGGGATGGGAATGGATTATGAGCGGATGGAGCAAAAGGGGGAGAAGGAAATGGGAGATGAAGAGAATAGTGAAAGAATCCCGGAAACTTTATGTAATGAAGTCATTACTGAGGATGTCGAGAAACTTGATATGAAATTGGAACTCAGACAACGAAGAGTCTACATTACTAACAAAAACCAACACACATTTAGGTTCGTCAATGTCTCATCTACGATGCCCCAACGAATCCTGCAAGATTGATTGGAGTCGAGTATATGATCACCAGGAGATTGTATGAGAAATTGGATGAGGAGGAGAGAAAACTTTCGCATTCGCATGATTATGAGGTAGGTTTGTTTGTTTGTTTGTTTTCCGTGGTTACTCTCTTTTTCGTTTTTGCTTCCGTATCTCTTCCTGCTTTTCCCTCTATGTAACCGACCCATTCATTCTATTCAGAATATATCATCTCTCTCCAAAATTCAAAACTGCAATCGATTCGTTATACCTACCACTTTATTCTAACACCCGCAGGTCAAACCCGGAATGTTAATTCTCCCTAACCCCACAGTTCCAGATGCAGTCTGGACGGTAGCAGAGACGGAAGAAATGAAAGAGGTTATTGGGTTGTATGGGAAAACATTCCATTTCTGGCAGACAGATAGGGGCGATGAGTTACCGCTTGGAATGCCGGTTTTGATGGGGAGTTTTACGAGGGATAGCAGGTATGTTGGGGGGTTTTTTTCGGAGGGGTAGAGGGAGAGGAAAATTAAAGGAAGTGTGGTGTGGGAAAAGAGAAGGCAGAGGGCATGCTAAAAAAAATAAAATAAAAAAACTTCTTATATAATTTTAATCTAGGTACCATGGGATAAAGTCAAAGAAAGGGATGAGAGATTTGGTGTTGATACGCAGAAGAAAAGGGAAGCGAGAAAGGGGATTGCGAGTGTGGATATTCATGCGGATGCTGATCAGGTTTGGAAGGAGAAATAAGTATTGAGTGGTCAGAGAGAGGAATGGATTTGTTCTATATGGGTATTTGAGACGATGATGTTGTGTTTAGTGTTGGTTGAAATACTTATGGCTCTATGGCTCTCTCTGGATGAGTGCTTGATTTGAGGGTGGATGAGATGGATACCCACTTTCTATCTATCTACTTGGCACTAATCATGAAATCAATACTGTGAAAATGAAAAAATAATAGTGAATATTTATCAAACATTCAATGAATGAATACTTTTTTCCACTCGACAATTTGATAGATGTGCACTTCCCTCCACTTCTTCTTCACTCCTAACACACACACCCATCCCCCAAGCAAAATCCTCCCCCAGTGCATGAGCCTTAGCTGCCCCACTTGCCCCGCTCCAACCTGCAAAATTTGCTCTTTTTTTTCCTCGAAAGCCAATTGATATACTGGGTATTGAAAACATATGTGAAAGAACATCAACAATGAACGAGTATTCGTGAAAGCAATGAAAATTTGTTTATTGTGAATTTTGATGTGTTGAAGGTAGGCAAAGGAGGTGGTAGGCATTAGCCGAGGAGATCAACTACCATCTGCTCATGTTTTCTCTGATCAACAATATTTTTGGTTTTTCATGGCCATTTGAGATGCTTTTAGATTTTACAAATCGACCTATGAGTTTTGTATAGATAAAATAGAAGATAGTCACTAATTTGCTCCTCTTGCCTTTCCAGCAATATACAATCCCTTCCAGTGTTATACATACTTCACACATTATATTTCAGATGAGGTCAATTCTCTCAATAAGACTAGTCAAAGTAGCAGGGTTCTGCACTGCTATTTGGAAAAAATAAAACGCTAGGAGTCGTCTAATGCAAAGATCCCTTCGTTATCCCCTGCTTTAGTCCCCGTTTTAGCCCCATACAACGCATCCACAACCAAAAGCAAAAGGAAATGACCTACGCAGGGATCGAACCTGCAATCTCTTGATGTCGAGTTAACGGATGAAATCCTTTAATCGTAGTCAAGCGCCTTGCCATTGGGCCAGCAGGCCGTGTTAATTGATGTAAAGGGGGGGTGGTTTTGTCAATATATACCCGAAATTTTAGGGAAACTCACTAGTTGAATGGTTGACTGAATTTGTACAATGGGAATGGCTCCCTGTGACAGAAGTTTCTGTTTGTTAATACATTTTTGTACGAATAAAAATATAATATCGAACAATGATTGACACAAGTATTGAATTTTGCGAGAGCAAATTTGATAGTCTAGCGGAATTTGAACCAAAAGGTTTCCTTACGGATTCCTTCAGACCTGCTTCTAGCACTTTTCTTCAAAGTAAACACTTCGATTCGAAGCTATCATCATCAAAAATGTCTACCGTCGTCAGTCATTAATCTATGGTTTGAGTAGACTGATTATCAATCTTCAATAATTCCTACACAACTTACTTTGGCTGGTACTTCACTTACATAAACCTACTCTGGTTCGTGCTTACTTACACAAAGTACCCCAGCATCAAGTCAATATGCATATTCAAAATTCAAGATTCGTGGAGTATAAGGGAGACTAGGGCGGGGGGGTGGTAGCTGGTCTTCGTTCTCGTTGCCTTCGTCTTGAGATAGATAGAATCATCACTACATTCTGGCATCAAACTCGTATTGTCTAGCGAATATAGCTTGCTGGGACGTACGACGATTGGCAATTCGTTCGAAACTCGAAGTTAGAAGTATAAAATCAAACAGCAAAGATTGTGAGCAGTGCTCACCATATATCCAGTGATCACATTCATATTACTATGGGTATCTAAACAGATAGAGACAAGTATAGTCCTCGATGTTTGGGTTTTATTACTCGTAGTTTCCTTGCGCTTTGCCTTCGAAAGTTGTTTGTATCTTTAGTGAGATTTGAATACTCACAAAGCCTTTGGTGCCATATGAGTTTACTGCTTTGAAGACGATAGAGCACTTTGTTTTAAAAGAAGACAAATTGGCTCAATGAGTTAGCGAGGAGAGATTTAGAACTCGGCAGTTGTGTGTCTCTTTGCTTACTTTGTGGATAACCTTGGAGCCCATTCCGAATCGTGTAAACCGTCTTGGTTGTATGTGTGTATCACAACAAAAGATTTGTATTAGCATAATCACCCGGTACAAGGCATTTACAGTAAATTTTCAAGGCTCTTTCTCGCTTTCTAGTCTCATAAAAAGACCAGTACTATGGGAAGATGTCAAATATAAGTGTTCTTTCCCTCAAGAAAATTCCATTTCCTTATATCAATCAAATTCCACTGACAAAGCTTGAAGCTTTGAGTCTGGGGTTTAAGATCCATTTTTGATCACAGGCACAAATACTGCTACTGCTTGAAGTCTTTTGACCACAGTGTACGGCTATTTATATGTCATATCCGGATCAATTGATTCTAAATCCGATCTTCTATCGTACTATCTAGCACAAACTTTTGTATAATTACGCAGTATGAAAGTCACGAGAGCCCGTATCGTTTGAGTCTTCTTTGAACGAAAGAAAAAGCCGTATCATGCTTCCTGTTACTTTATTATATATAGATTACCCGATTCCAGAGACTTCCAGACCATAAGTAAGTCATTAGACAAGCAACAAATCTACGCGGTAAATGAAACGGATATTCAAACACACTCGCCCACGACAAAACATTAGCCTCGTCTACGATCAGAGATTTCTAAGAGACACAGTCACCAACATCCAGGACAGCACCCTAACTCGACAACATGTCAAATTCCTACGTCCGGCCTCCTCATTATCAAAGACATCATCAGTCCATGCTATTGAATCTTTGCAGCATATTTCCGTTCTTTGAGACAGATGATTTCGATCGCGAGTACCAAAAAGAACTTGCTTCTGTCATTTCTCAACATCCGTTGACTAGTTTGGACTTTTGTTATTACTGGACTGAAAAGGTCCTGTGGGATAGATTCCAACTGTCTGGTGCATTTGGGGAGTTTCCTGGTAGATATGGTGGTCCTGAGTATATTGTTCAACAGCAAATTGGACAGTTGCCTCCCACTCCAGAATCTGCTGAACCGGCACCTCCAATATCTGCAGATTTCTTTGACAACATCCTGGAGACTTTGGAGACTCCAAGCCGCTCTACAAAATCTGTCCAGTCAATCAAAAGCCAGGCTCCAGAAGTATCTAAAGCTGCGTACGAAACACCTGCCTCTGAACCTGTTCAACAACGAGTGGATCTCATGGCAATCCCATTTCAACAGCTGGGTCAAAATCATTTTGAGGGATACCTCAATCCTCAAAATCCACCCACTTCGGTACCAACAAAAGCACCCCTAGATTACCCCAAAGATTCTGTCTATCCCGAAAGCCCATACGCTACAGCACAAAACTCTCATGGCTTTCCCAGTGTCCCATTCAATCCCGAACCCCTAGGCACTTCGCAGACTTCCAATGAATTTTTGGTACCAATCGCTAGACCCGAACCTCTGACTTCAACACCTTCATCGCTTTTAGCTGCTCGAATTGCTTTACCTGGTCTCTCCAATCCCCATACAACATCCAAAGCCACACCCGCCGCACCATCCTCATCATTGGCACCTCTTCCTCCTCTCTTACTACCCGATTCAGTTTTCAAAGATCCTAATACTGGTGAACTAATCACAATAAAGATGTTTGAGCGTCGATGCCTTGGTCGTGGTGCTGAAATTGCTATCAAACAGGCACAAGCTGCCGTTAAGGCGACACCGAACCGTATGACCAAGCCTCTAGCCCGTTCGTTATTGGAAGATTCACTCACCACTGCATTGGCCAGTATCATCCAAGAGCATACCTCGTAATAGTAAAGTGCGAGGTTTAGAGCATCTACGACAAACGGAGATGGAAACACCTGCGGCTTAGGGAGTTTGGGAGGGAGGGGGGGGTTCTTCCGCCAGTTTAGTTCCTAATATAAACTCATTTCAAAACTTTCGCTTCATTGAAATTTTTGAAAAGTGCAGTGTATGAGACATGATATAGCAAGAATACAATACATGTGATCGACTTTCATTTCAGATTCTTTACTTGAAGTATGTAAATAAAACTAGGTATGAGGCATCATTCTATGATTCTTCATGATGAGGAGTTTTGTAAATTAAGACCCTACGTTCTTTAGCAATTCAGAGATATTATTGTCATTCGCACCTTCCTTCCTTCCTTCTTTGCTAGGTAGATTAAAAATCATCTCTGTGCCGATGCGTCTTATTCACCTTTCGACTGAACTCTGGAAAAACATACACTCTCAATCAATCATCCCATTCGTAAAAATGGATGGCCTTCCACGAATTAAAGATGAACCAAATGATAATTCATTCTCATTCTCATTCAAATCACCGAAACTAGATAGAAAATCAGTTCCCTCTAACCTATCGACGTTAAAAAATGGGATGCAAGCCAAGTTGGAGCAGGATTTACCTACGGAGCCTAAAGATCCAGTCATCTTTCAAGGAAAACATGAGAGTTCTGCTAGCGATGAGAAGTTTTCTGCCGAGTCAAAAGTGGATTTGTCTCTTGCTAATAAACCTACGACGTTCAGCAAGCAGTCCAGGCCAAAGCGGAACATTGGTACATCTGGATGCAATGTCCCTCAAACGGTATTCACGCATTCCGATTTGCAAAGAATGTTAGTTGGTAGTTTAGGACCGGTTGTGGTGACTGAAAAACTTCTGCCTTTAGGCAATCATCCTCAGATGAAAGGCCCCCATAGTTCTCCAGCGATGAACAATCAGCAATCAGGCTACTTGATCATTCCAATAGGACAGCTCAGTCCCTCTGTACAAATGGGTTCGAATCAGAACTGCCCTGTGGGTAGTAGCAAAGAGGCACAGGAGGAAGTGAATCAACAAGCAGATATTAAAAAGTCTTCCAAAAGGACATTGAACGCCTTCATACGTCTCGGTGCTTGCGCAAATTATCATGACCCAACTCACCAGCTAAAAGACTGTATGATATGCAATGATGAAGGCTACATGGATGGATGCCCTATATGCAACAGTCTCGACCACCAATTCTACCAGTGTCAAAAAATAGGCCAGCACAAGAATACGTTATGGAACTTTGCTAAGGTATATCGGAAAAATAAGCCACCGCTAAGATTACTGGATGATCACAGAAACATTTGGAAAACCGCGAAGAAATCAGGAAAAGAAATCAAAGGAAAGAAGCAAATGGCATGCACACCTTGGACTGCAGAGTTTGCTAGGAAGAATAGAAACAGTTGGATGGATGCCAAGATTGTCGACATGAGAAGCAAGAGAAAATTATGCCGTTTGGAAGATCCTGCATGGAAAGACCCAAGGCGTGTGCCACTACAAATATCTGTGAAAGATATGCACCTTGTCAAGAATCTTGAACAAAAACTACCAAAACTCAAACTTCACCCAAGCTTGACCGCAGAAACAAAAACAGGGGGATCTCCATTGCAGCAATCAAATGCTCCACGCATGGCTCAAGGCTCAAGACCAAACCAAACAATAAACCACGAATACGACCACGACCACAATGACAAGACAAACAAGGATACAGTACGGGTTACTCGCAGAGAAGATTCAAGAGATAGGCGGCCATTGATTCAAAAACCTGGAAATTCTTACCTGGTGGGAGCGGGCCAGCAAGCACGGTCTCAAACTCAGGACAATTTAAAAAAGAAATAAAGCTCTGGTCTTCCAGTCCGTAAGTCTTCCACCTGTAACACACGTTGTCTTTTTGCTCGGTTGTAGTGAATTGTGGTATGAAATACCAGAGTGCCGGAAAGGCATCTCAAGAGTGTCATGGCTAACATTTTACATCTGCAACAGATGTGAACGGCTCACCTAGCCATGCTACAGGCTCACCACTGCAAGGTCCCAGACTCCAGACCTACGATGAAATGGTTGCAGAAGAGTATACTGAGATGATGAGAAGGAACAATGCATGGTGTCAGGAAGAACGAAAACAGCGAGGCTGAACGGGAATGTTGGCTGCAGTAGGTAGGGGAGCACAATTTTGGTAGCATGGAGAGATGGCCGAAAAGAGAAAAACAAACAGCTTCAAGAAGAATGTACATTAATATCATGTGTTGTTGGGCTTTTGGCTCTAGCTTTGCTAATATACTCAAAGAACTAATTATAGAGAACAATCTGGCCACCATACAGCCCAAAACAGAGTCCCTTCCCAACCCGTGAATATCTATAGTTTAGCCTTTGAAAGATAGAAAGATGAAGAAACCAAATTTCGAGATCTTCCAGAAAAGGGCAAATACCACCAGAATTCATTTCAACCAAAGCACAACGACCACATGTACATTTACCGAGTGAAGAAAGAGTGTTTTGATACAAATTTAGACGCAAAGTATGTTAGCACATGTCGAGAAGACTTGCACCTCATGCATACCTAGTACTCTCAGCAGCGTGTCATAAATCTATCAGAGCCCTACAATTACATCACATAGACATACATACAAAGAAACCCCTTCGGTTTCATATCTCCCCAACAAGGTCGTCTTCTTCAAACTGCCCATCCCAACAACTCAAGAAATCTAGACCCGATCCGTAACCTTTTCATATAAACCGACCTCGATCGCCAACACCCAACCTTGAACAACTAATCTCAATTCACTATATAGCCGTTTCTCATTTCATTCCAGTGCAGATTCTGATATTGGAAACCCAAAGACAAAGGGACACCTTTCGAGTGCTACCTAATACGTTCGAATCTGTTGGTTCGCTTATTCCTATCGAGATGTATAATGTATTTCGGGAGCGGAGTTAACGCTCGGAAATTAGGTTTAGGGCGGGTTGCGCTTTTTTATATGAGGTGAGAGATGAGATGTGAGGTGAATGAGGGAACTGAGCGGTCTAGATATGATTCACAGGCCGTAAACTGGTATTTTAGGTTTTTGTTTACTGATCTTTGGCACGGCCCAACCCGTTTCTCATTTCAACAAATTTGTAGAAAGAATGCGGTGCGTTACTGCACTGTTGCCTAGCTTGATTGGAGATCTTTGGATCCCATTATTTATTTGTTAAGTTGCATGCGACTTTGACGTTTTCTTTGCAATAGCTTCTACAAAAATCAAAGCCGTCGATAACGATACGTCGGAATCCGACTACGATATCAGATATACCATCAAGCCACCAATAATTTCCATCAGTATTACTCATCATGCCGCACGCAACCATGCAAGACCCCTCAATCCCCTTTGAAACAAGACCGGATAGTTTGATGCCACAATCACTCTTGTCTCTCCCATTCCTCAAGCAGTACATGGTCCACCGATTGGTCGATGAAGGAACATCCATCACCACCATGGAAGCCGCTTTGAGCCACTACGCCAGTCACTACCATACTATGGCCAATGTATGTGCTGGAGCAAGTGAAGGCACCATTACTTTCATGGCAGATAAATTGTTCTGGCGCTCTCACTGCATGTTAAACATTGTCCCTTTCTACTTTGAACAATTTCTGACTGAAATGTAGGGCCTCATGAGCAGTTTCCTCGCCATGATTGCTACTTGACTCCGCGTGATAGGGAGGTTATCCATGAGGCATATCGCAAGATTCCTGTCGAAAATATGAATGCTATGAATGAGCAGATGTATCGTGCCCAACAGCAGAGATGTCTTGAGCTCTATGTCCAGGAAGCTCAGGCGTGGAGCAGGAGTATCGAGGGCAAGATTGCGCAGATGGTACAGAAATGTGAGAAGTTCGAGGACCATGAGGCAGAGGACCACCAAGATGGAGGCTCTCAGCAACTTGAGATCTGAGAGAAGAGGTAAAAAGGTGACTCTCGAGTTACTGAGGAGCTTTGGGAAAACCTGATTGTAATTCTACGCATAATAGTACATCGCACTTAGAGTTACACAGGAGTTTTCAAAGGATGGCAATGAGAAGCCTAATAGGCCTTTTGATGTACCTGAGGCGTTGTAATTGACTCGTGGGTCGATTAGCTAGCTTTTTAGAGTAATAAAAACATCATCACCCTACTCTGTACTTTTGCTTTTTTAAGGTGACCAATTCTGAAAAAATTTCAACTCAAGATTCACTATTGAATTTTCTTCACCTCGACCTTTTTTTCTCAATAAATTTATTTTCAAATTGTTACCTCCTCCACTACACACACTATTGCAAGAATAAAACACAATAACGAAGTTCGCTGTGATACCAGCAAACACTCTTTCACTATGGTTTATATATCATGCGGAGATTTTATGATCGCAAAGCTCGTTGATGATCAGAGTATCGACCCCGTCTATACAAAAGAGCAAGCCACGCAGCTTTATCAGATTTGTTATAGGAAACATAGCAGAGGATACGTTCGAGTTGCCACAGAAAAGATGCTTTACATGACAGATAAATGCTTTTGGCATCAATTCTGTAAGAGGTGTGGGATCATAGAGTAGAATGAATTCTGACAATGATTTCAGGGCCAGCTGAAGAATTCCCAGGAGAAAAAGCGCACATTTTGCTGAACAAGAAGGAGGGCAAAGCTACAAAGAAAAATGAAAGCATCGCCGGACAAATAAAGCAAGGTATTAAACAAGGAGACACTCAGACCGCACAGAATGAAGCAGCGGAATTGGCACCGCAGCACAATATTCCCAACTCAGATAAACCAGCAAAGATCACCAATTTCAGAGAAGGTTCGCGATCAAAGCAGAAGGTTACAAATAGAGGCCAGGCCAAGTCTATGAGTGGCACTAAAGCTATAGATTGGGGTATCGTTACAGTACAACGAAGAAAGGAATACCGGAGGAAATTAAAACGAAGCCTCTCGAGCAAGAAACAGGCAGCGGAAGCATCAGCACGAGTCATATCCAAACACAATTCGAAAGCATCTATACTAAATGAACAACCACAGATATTACAAGAGGGCTTGAAGAAAACGCAGTCGGCGTCCTTGACTACGCAACTGCAGAGTGGGTTATCAGCAGCAGGTGTGGCTGCAACGACAGCACACAAAGACTCAAAACCATTGGGAGAATCACGACGCTCGTCTGAAATGGCACAAGATCTTCAACTGAATCCTTCCTCAGATCGGCTTCAGACACTCGATGAGATGATTGAAGAAGAAAGAGAGATTGCAAGCCAACTTAGATGTGTGCGTGCATCTTGTCCCAGTCCCGAAGAGAGCAGAAAGACATATCAGAATTATGATCGATCAGAGGCGTTTGAAAGCGGAACTAAAGGGGTTTCAAATGACAGTCGTTTCTGCGTGGTACTATAAGGTCGGCTTATGCTACAAAGCAATGTCCTTGTTGACTACAAGGAATCATCTGACGTATGCGTTTATTTGTTTGTTGGTTGACTGGCTCCATTTTGAGGAGCGATTGGATCGTTATGAAGCTTATCAGGGGCTGTGAGAGATGACTTGCTACTTCATTTGCTCCTGATACTTGAATCTTTCCATAGTCTACTTGGCTATGTCTCTTAAGGCGGAGTTGGAGTTGGGAGCAGCGAACCGCATGCTGGATGAATTGTGGCAGCATTATGAGCTGTTGGAGACGTACTTTCCATATCGAAATGGGGGGAAGAGTTCCTACACAGAGCTAAATTGCATAGTCTTTGCCAACTTATTGGGTCTGAGGGCTTTAACAACTAGTTTCATTTCCGTCGTGTTATCAAATTTGTAGTGAAGTGAAATTGAAGTGAAGGTCCAGGGTGCACGGAGCTAAAATATAGGCAGAGTTTTGCCTATATTGCCCCCACTTTATTTCGATACCTCTTTTTGCGATGTTTGCCACACTTTGACTCAGAACTCACAATGAAATGTGTGTTTGTGCCTCCAGAGCAGCGATCTTAAGAAGGGTCTTGCCAATCACATACAACGGTTTCATGTAACATGGAAACAAGGTGAAATACGATATTGGCGCTTTTTACATTTCTTACTGACCAGATAATTATGCTGTATTCAGCTCATTGCAATATATGAAGGCAGGAACATGTGGAGAGAGAATGAAAGCATTTGACTATTTACAACATGCGCAATGTGATTCTCATTCGAATGCGACGTAACCTCTTTGAATGCGGCGAGAAGTTGTCTGTTCTTGGTCTAAGTCGTTCTCAGATCCACCCCGAATTCAGTCTACTCCTCCTCCGCCAATCTCTTCTCTAGCACCTCCATACAATCCTGTTCTGATTCCGCCAACGCCTGGAAGCTCATTGTGTGAACCATCTTGTGCCAGGACCACGTTTCCAATGTCATCTTCTGGAAATCGAGAAAGTACGATTAATCCGCTGGTGCCCATTTTGATAAAATTATTTGAGATTACAATGTTGTGAAAGTGTAAGGTTTAAGTAGACAATGAAGACGTGCAAGCGCAGAATGAAAAGTCTGGTGCGAGTCAAACATGAGATTAAGGGTGCTGCTTAATTTGTATTCGTTCATAATCGGTGACTGTTTGTCAAAAATAACAAGGAATCTTGTTGGCTACATATATTCATCATATTTTGATGCAGGCTGCCAAATATGACTCCGGCCAATCAAACCATACCATCAATCCACCATACACACAATCTTACCTTTCGACTGATTGCTCTCTAAAAATGTATGAGCCTCCCTAATATCTTTCCAGGAAAACACCCTCTCGATAGGAACCTTGAAAGTACCATCTGTAAATTTCTGCAACGCAGTTTCGGCCAACACATCTCTCAATTTCCCCTGGTAATCTAAAGGTCTGCTTCTTAGTCTGCTTCCCTCCCATCGCAAACGCTTGTTTTCGAGGAGAGTGATGTCTAAACCGTCAAGTTTGTATCCACTAAGACTGGCCAATTGGACAATCCTTCCATCCATTGCTGCGACTTCAAAGTTTCCCTGTGCGTAATTCTTACCAATGAAGTCAACAATTACATCTACTCCGTGGCCGTCAGTTGCGTCTAGAGCTCCCTGGACCCAATTTTCGGTGTGGTAATTGAAGCCATGCGTTGCGCCCAAGCTCTTGCAGAAAGCGATTTTCTCATCCGAACCAGCAGTGACGATTATCTTGTTGGCCCCGGCAGCTTTGGATAGTTGGATTCCAGCAATGGACACTGCGGATGCTCCAGCATGCCAGAGAACATTGTCTCCTGGTTTAAAACACCCAACGAGATGTAAAGCTTGAGTTGCTGTTATCCATGTCTATTTTTCAATTAACACCATATTACATAGGGACTCGATACATACCTCCGGAATCCCAGCAGCCACAGACCAAGATAGATGAGCCGGTTTGTGGATGAGCATTTTTGTCGATGATGCGATGTACTCAGCATATGCTCCTATTAAACCATCAGCACCCCCCAAAAACCACACAGAAAAATTATCATACCACCATACGCGAGTCCAAAAACCTCATCACCAACTTTGAAATTCCCAATATCCCCATCCCCAAGTCGCTCAATTACCCCGGAAAATTCCACACCCAGTATTTTTCCCGCTTGTGGGGGTACATTATATTTCCCCTCTCGCTGCATCAAATCCATTCGATTGAGACCAAACGAATGGATCTTTACTAGGGCTTGAGAAACAGAAGGTTCGGGTTTGGGAATATCATTGTTTAAAAAGAGACTGGAGATTGGGCCGCTCCCATTTTCAATATCTGTATTTCGTCAATCATGTCGCTCCTTGTTATAGCTAGTTATATATATTTGTGTTTTCTTACCGATTGCACGCATTATTTCTCCAGTCATTTGGTCTTGCTTAAAATATCTCGTAGTAGCCATCCGTGCCTTGAGAGAGCAATGGATCTTTTATATAAAATCTAGCTATGCAAGTCAGCATACATTATTAACACGAAGTCAGGAATGACGCTATTTGATGTCGCTCATTATGCCTCCTCATTGGACAATTGCTTCGTTTAAATGCAACATAGATAGTTAGCCGATATCTAGACGCATATGGCTTTGTCATGATTTGTAACCGTCGAGCAGACACCAATTTAGCATAATCCCACCTAATCTGATGGATTACCAAGGTGCCAGTGAGACTATGCTGAAACATTGACCTGTGAGTTGGGAGGACCGGAGTAAATGTAAACAAATGTAGTTATTGTGTAGTTATTGAACAATTCATCGGCAGAATTTCCCAGAAAGATTACAACTTAAACCCTCAAATTGTGATATTTCTAGATGACATTCAACAGGAAGTTGGAATCCTTAAAGATCCGTCAAATAAACAGCAATGCTCCCCAACCAATTCAACTCATCCCTCGTCTACCGGAAACTATATTGAACGAATTCGGAAATCTACCACCCATAAAAAATGTCTGAATATGAATCTTCGAATGTTGAAAACAATCTACAACAATGAAAAGTGCTCTCAGACCAATAGCAAAAGTGGCCGATCCACCTTCAAATACCTTCAAATACTATCTGCCTTCGATGCAATTCACGCAACCGTTGCTACCGAAAATCGACATAAAACTCCCCAAAGTACAATTTAAATGCAGTCGTATCAATTTCATATCCCTTTATCGTGTCTATGCCTCAATGGCTTCATTTACATCTCTCTCATCCCAGAGTGCCATATTCGGCTCGTGGCGTAAATGGTGTGCCCAACTTAGGCGTGAAAATTCCATTTCCACTTAGTCCTTGAGTTTTCCAACCTTCCAACATTACTTCAATCTCTCTTCTTGCGTCTTCAACAAGATCGTCCATATTGATATCAATCTTGTCTGTCCCGAAGGGATCTTCGTGCCACTGGGCGATCCCTTCAATTCCATAGAGGGCGAAGACTACGAATGCGACGAGGGGGACTGTCCACCAGCCAATCTCTGCAGCCATAGCAAAAGGCAATATAGATGAGAAGAGAGCTAACACTTGTTTACTGTGTATTAAATGCGCGACGGGTGTGGGCGCAAGTCTAATTACTTCCATGTTGCCGTAGGCTGCGACAAATTCGTTAAGTTTGGCGAGCATCTGAGCCGAGGAACTATTGTTGAACCAATTCCTATGTGTAAAGTATACGTTAGAAGTCTCAAACCAAGAGAATGAATGGCAGACCGTTAAAAGTACCAGAAAAAGAGGACGAATGGCGGAGTCTTACAAGTTACAACCGGTGTTGACGAATTTCTCAATGTAGGTACTCAACTGAAGTGTAAGACCCAACCCCATATGTTCATGACCTTTAAAGCCTTGTGGCAGCAGATCCTTGTATTCTACTGGCCAAGAAAAATCGCCTTCTTCAGTCATTATTGTTCCTGAACTAAGTTCCACGCCCCAATCTGCTCTCAAGTGGTTTTTAACGGTATACAACATCGCGATCATAATATTGACTGTTTCGATTGTCTTTGCCTCAAGAGCTTTGGAAATTGGCTGCTGGGCTCCATCTAATCCCCCATCAAAATCTTTGTATGCTGAGCTATCCGTACTGCCTTCATTCTGTGTAAATGATGAATCGTATTGATGATCGGGAGGAGCGGGGGCAGGAACAAGTACAAGTATGTGTCGCGTGAGACATCTAATTGAGGTTGTAAGAGTTGCGAAGTGAGAACGACCCGACCAAAACCTCGCATATGCTGTTTGATTTCGAAATACGAGTTCTAGACCAACGACAATGGATAGTGAGGGAACCTTGGCTCAGTTAGCAACCATTTTCTCAACGTTGTTGTAAGAGCATTGTTAAAGTCTCTATGCATATAACTAGATACGCGGCGCTTTCTAGCCGTGGCATAGCTTTCAGGATCAATCTAGATACTGAGTGTGTTCTTGATCTGTCAAAGTCCTAAGCATGCCAGTTGAGGGCTCTCCTACACGTGACTCAACACAGGATGGTGACACGCGAAGATCACGTGTATTTGAACCCGCACCTTGTTTTGCCCATAGTTTCAGATTGTTCAAACTGAATGAAGTATTGAAGCACAAATGACAATTGACAATTGATCATAATCTTAGAAGAGCATCTTGTTGATCTTTCGTAGAATCAAAAATATTTGATCCTGTTTTTGGCCTGCCACAACTAAGCGGAGCCGCGTGGAAAGACCCCAAATGATCAATTCCAATGTCTGAATTGTGGAGAGTACTTACGATGCTAGTTGGAAGCGTAACATCGCTGCTGATATGTTGGTTCAGATATACGACGATAGCAGAGATAGCAGAAAAAATGGCAATAGGCCAGATAACCTCTGCGTAGAGAATTGGTTAGCCTCGTTCTCGCTTCAAAGTAGTTCGCTGTCATATCCTACCACTATGGACGCTCCCTTTCCAGAATCTAAGTACTAGGGGCCATCTATTTTCCTATTGTCAGCTAGATATCCGTATATGTATATATAGTCTCAAATATTGGCTTTACCTTCTCTCCTTCCTTCTTGATGAACTTGCCAGTAACCACGACATTTGACGGTTCCGGCTTGAATCTCCAGTAAAGTTTAGGAATAGAGGTGTTCTCGACATTCTTGCGGTATCAACTTTGCAAGTAAAGAAGAACTTAGAGAAGCTGCTTCGATCCTGAGATAAGGGTTGAAAGATTCACTTGTGGTGGTACAATAATAGGCTTTGCTGAAACAATTGCAGATCAGGAGGAATCCAGAGAAATTGCAGTAATCCTAAGACGAGGGTTGGAGATTCACTCACTTGTGGTCGTACAATGATAGGTTTTGGCAACACGTTGTCAGATCAAAAAGAGGCCAGAGGAGTAGCTGTGATTCTGGGATGAGGAGCAGACATTCACTTGGAGCGGTAAGATTGTAGAAGTTGCTCAAGCGCATAACATGGGGAAGTGGACCTTGCTTAAGCCGCCATGAGACTCCAACACAGGGGTTATGCACTACGTAAGCGAAACAGGTTGCCGGATTGAAGATCTTCAGGCAGTCTTTACTCTGTACGACACAATGTTTTTGCATGAAGTTATATATAAGATGTTAAACTAATAAGTCAGCTTTATGATTGGTTCTTTTTTTCTACGATTTCATCTATGGCTGATTCATGAGCCTAGTTAAGAAGTGAGTTTAGAGTACTCTATTCCTATGGGCTATCTCCATGTGCTCGAAAAAAGCGGTTTCCGTTATCATGAATCAGCTAGGATTACACTTGAGCCAAACAGCCTCCTCCACCAACAGGAGGGAAAAGCTGGGATGCCAAGAATATATTTCTTTTCAGTATCATTTCAGACAATTCTTCTGATACAAGAATCAAACTTACGTTTTTATGAGCTTTTTGTTATTTGTATTTCAAGATAAATCGACACTATCGATGGGGAATGAAGTATGAATGTTTTCAAAGTGTGAATCTGTTTGAGTGACTGAGTGCAGTGGCGGCCGGGGCGGCTAAATCGATAAAATCTGCAAAATAAGAAAAAACTTTAACTTGCACCTTGAATCTTTATTGCATGTGACATTGAACTGGGTTTGTAATTGTACTCGAGTATTTACTGAAGTAATTATTTGTTCATGAGGTGAGAAGAAGTAGAAATACACAGGTTTTGTGGCCGTAAACCTTCTGAATCATGCGCCCACCCAAAAGCCACTCACTGATGTACAATGCTATCATATCTTCCCCCATCCAGATTCTTTTATCTCGTATCATAGCATATTCGTTCATTACAATGCTGGCTGTCCTTGTTGTGCGCCAAGTTGAGCGTTCAACTGTCCTGCTGTATCTGTGCCCGAGGAAAGTAACTAATGTAAGATAGGTATGTCAGTATGAATGATTCAGGTTGAAATGTGATTGGATTGGATTGAGTAACGCACCTCTCCACCCATCTCTCTCATCTTCATCTCCTTCTCCATTTCAACTACCTGCTGCTCCTCTACAAATGCCAATGCCCATGGAACTCCCAGTAACAAAGCACTTGTGCTCACAACAAACAAGGTTTTGCCTCCAAACATCAAACCCGATTTGATCCAACTTGTTGTTGCATCCACCTTGTTGGAGATGAATGTTCGAGTAGATGCTGGTACTATATCTTTCAGGGCACTTATGCGGTCTGCGAAAGTCTCCTCATCTGCGACATTGTCCTCTTCGTCCGAGGAAATTTCGGAATCTTTATTGAGTGTTCATTAGCTAACTGTAAATGGAATCGCAGTCAGGTGTAAGACCAACCAGTGTCAGTGTAGTAATCGTCCTCAGATGGTCCAGCTTGCTTTTGCTCAAAGGACTCATCCTCAACCTCTGTCAATTCAACCATCTTTGCGAAGTTTTATATTTTATATGGTAGAAAAAGGGAGAAAGGGTTGTACGGGTTGTGGTATGCCAGTATGGATTCAATTTCCTGATGGTGGTTTATATCTTTGTCTTCTACAGTAGCTATGCGGGCCTGATGATTTTTTGGTGCCCGCCACGCTAAGAGATCACGCTAGCGGCAAGGCTGGTCAATGAACGACGTCAGGCTGCCGAAACTTCGAACCCCCTGGCTTCCACGTCCAAAACAGTCAATAATCATGTCTTTTTTATTCTTTGTACTTTCTTTGCATATCGATATCTTGGACGTTTGAATTGGTGTTAGTTATGGTCGCTGGTTTTATTTCCTCTGTCTTCTTTATGCGAAGCTTCTCACGGCAGAATCTCGAAGTCTTATATAAATGCGACGCACATTCCGAGGCCATTAACAAGAATCATCCAAGGACTTAATCCTGTCGAGTTGCAATAACTATGGCCGACCTACATCCAATCGTCATCCCGCCATTTGAACATAGATTCAAATCCGTTACCTATACATGCAGCGGAGAAGGTCTACACAAAGATGGCCATTCTTACGATCCCCACGCCGAAACATCAATACCTCCCAAAGGACAAAAGCCAGACAAGAGTATTGGAACGAAGCCAGCAGGTTGGTGGAGAGCCCAATGCGCATTTAGAGGATTGAATCAAACCGGATCCATCACCGATTTGCAGTCGAGGTTGAGAGGAGCGAAGAAGGAAATGGTGCCGGAGCTCAAGACCGCAGAGTCCCAATTGAACGAGGATTTCAAGAAGCAAAACAAAACTGCGAGAGATGGCGGTTGGGAAACCTTGAAGACTGCCGAGGAGAAGGCTGATGCTGATCCACAGAGATACCTCAACGAAGCGTTTCCGAAAATTGCCACAGGAGAAGCAGCAAAGCCGGGCATTATCATTGTTAAGAACAAACATCAAGCTGCCTTAGCTGAAGCTGCGCATAAGATGGGATTAGAGTCTGTGTTAGTGGATGCCCCTCGAGTGGGTAACATACAGCCTTCTCCAGATCAGTGGGTCGTAGTGGGGAGAATTACAGATGCTGTATTGAATCAGAAGCGTGAGCTTGAGCGAGCAGTGACTCGTTCCAAGGAAAATATACCAAAGGTAAGAGAAAAGCAAGCGACAAAGACTATCTCTTTTCAAATGTCAGCACCATACAGATGATCGGAACTTGTAAAGTTTACAGTGTCATTCATTCTCTGAGTTGAGGTTGGACGGCTAGCCACCCCCCATTCTCCTTCAGGGGTGCTTTCAATCATCGATAATAGTTTGGGAATATCCAATCCCTTGCCGGAGCAATAGCGTCCGAAAGGAATTCTCATAAGTATCATTTAAGTTTCATTTGCATCATCGTGAAATTAGAAAGACCTTTATCTTGACTAAAATGCCATGGCTTTTTTTGTGTCATGTTTTCAATCCTTCTGCATACAATTGGCCCTATTTATGGTATTTTTGACATCTGATATGTAATACTGAAGTTGAAACATACTCCATATAACAAAAACTCATTGTAATAAATAAGAGCTAAGTTATTTCTTCTTAGAAAACCCCTGGAGATCGACCAAAACAGACAAGAAGGAAATCTGTACCCAGTTCAGGAACGCACGACAATGTGTTTGAACTCGAAAATCAGTCAGCACGCCCAATACTACCACTACCGCGGAGAAAACAGACAGCAAGGAAATCTGTACCCAGTTCAGGAACGCACGACAGTGTGTTTGAGCTCGGAAGTCACCCAATGCTACCACTACCACGGAGAAAACAGACGGCTGTAAAGTCTACAAGCAGTACTAGTTTTCACTCAGACCAATTTTTCGATAGTAATGCCGAAAGCCCGGGACCAGTTTCTCCAGGCCCCAAAAGACAGACGGCTGTAAAGTCTACACGAAGTACCAGCAGTCATTCAGACCTGTTTAAAGACGAGGGTGAAAACGAAGGTGATTACAACCAGCCAACTGCAAAAAGATTGCGGACATCGGCCAGCGGCGTGCGAGCCAATTCAAGCGCCAAGTCGGAAGGTCTATGGGATGTTCGAGGTTCATATGTGATCGATTGCCCAGAAATTGAAGAAGAATGGGGAGAGGAAGAATCGGAGTTTACTCTTGACATTTATGTGGAAAACAAAAATGGAAAACAACAAATGTTTGCAATGTTCAATTTTATAGTTGTTGAGGTATGATTTTAATACATACTCGTGCCTGGTGTTCACTAGCTAACTTTACAATTAGGGCATCATGCGATTTGAAAGACCATCCGATGTGCCAAGTCCAAAGAATGGGGATATGAAGAGGAAGCGAGAAAGTACTTCTTCTATAGACGAGGATGGAGACGTTACGATGAGTGACATTTCTCAAAATGGTGCGAATAATAGTAACTATAAAGAAAGTGCCTTTTATCTTGGAGCCAACGATAGACCCACAGCCCGGAGACCTACATGGTCATATCGCTGGAGAGGCGAGGAGACTGGCGAAGGAGAAATCCAAGTCGGCTCTGATGAAAGGTTGGAGAGTATCACCTTTGACGACAAGAACAAGTCTTTGTCAGGCACGTTCACGTGTGATTTCGCTGGGAAATGCAAGTTCACAGGGTTGAAGGTAATGTACCGTTCGCAAGATTCACGTATTGATCCAGAGAGTCAATGGGAGAGCCGGAGCGAGGCTGCTTACGGGGAGGCACTTCAGGCAAGATGGAGATGATGGCGATTGTTAATAAAAGCACTATTCAATTCTTTTTTGTACGTGGTCGATACATCGTGATTTCATAGGTTGTAAATTAAATGCACATAAGGAGCAATTGCAAGACAAGACAGGATATTTCAGCAACATTCAAAGAAACATAAAGCCTGAAGTCATATGTGAAATTCGAAGTACGTACTTCGGACATGATTTGATTTTGTCCGAATCTTTGTTCTTATTAGCATGGCCCCTGCAATAAAAAAGACCCGTCTGAGTACCGAGTGGTCAAAATGATTATTGAGTGACAGATAGAGAGAAGTGGATCTAGTGAGAAATGAAACAATTACCCAAGATGTAGATCTCCAACTAATTAATTGCCATCTCGTGTGAAGTTGTGAAGTTGTGAAGTTGTGGTAGTTTGGATGTATGATTCCGTACAATGCAGATACCTCCAACTACATACTCGTATCGAACCGAGGAAGATACGCAAGTAGGGTAGTGCGTGAGGAGTCGTCTACCAATCAAGGCGATGTAGACGGCATATACTGGTAGCTACTCTGTGCAGAATGATCAAGTAAGTAGAATCGGATTCGGTTATTGGTCAATCCGGTTCATCTGTGCACCTTCGGACGAACACTTGTTACAGAACACGAACCGACACAGAGTACGTTTTCCCACCAGGTAGATACTTGTCTGCACTTATCTAAAAGGCGGGGAGACCATCGATCCGTTCAGCTGTAGAGGAATAAAAGGGGTTGTATTGATAGCCAGCTAGACATGTAGCATCTAACGACATCATACGTAGTATGCTATTAAACACCTGCGTACCTATTCTTTTCGACAGTGAAGCGTATATAAAAAGTATGATACATATATATATATAGCTACCTATCTTGTAGTTGCCTCCAAGGGTCCCAAAAACCTCACCAATGAATCTTGCCTCAAAAAGGAATTGTCAAAGATCTTCACTAGAAGCATCTCAATCATTCATTAAGCGCAGACCCCCTCACAATACACCTTACTTACTTAGTACTACTTAGGGACCTTTCCACGCTTCCCTCTCCGATTTTCTAACTTTTGGAACATTTCTTAATAATTTCCGATAATCATCTTGCTTCTTCAATCAAGTCCCTTAACCACCAACCACGCCCGCACCTTGCTTCTGTACCGTGAACGAGTCACGACCGGCTTCAGTATTTTCTTTTCTTTTCCTTTGCTTTTTTTCTTGCTTTTGATATTTGGGCGATTTGGCATCTTTTGGGGAATCTGCCAATTTATTTGGGCCTCCAATCGCACATTTGGCAGATGAAGCGGCATTACATTATATCATGTACAGATACGATTACCCCTGAATCGAATGTTTAAACCGGAAGATTGGTATAATTACCCTGATCCACAACAAATTTCGACGAGGTTCGCAAGGAAATGTCGTTGAATGGCTTGGATGATGCGAAGGTCAAGGAAGCATACGATGCGGCGGTAGCTGAGCCCGGAGGATGGTATGCTTCTATTCAATATCTTGTCTTGTATCTTATTGCTCTGCGTGCGCCGTGATATAGTAGACTGATATTGGATCCATCGTGTAGGTTCCTTCTTAAGTATGCTTCGAGAGACGAAATAGAATTAATGGGCCGTGGTAATGGAGGAATTGTGGAAATAAGAAATAAAATTGGACAATATGAAGAGCCGTCGCCGTTGTTCGGGTTTCTGCGATACAGGCGACGGAACGTAGTCATCAAATATGTGCCAGATGGATGCTCAAGGCTGGTTCAAGGTGGGTTCCCTTGTTGATCTCGCTCAAAACATTTCACTTTCTGACGGGAATCTAAATGCTAAATTCTAACAATCTGATAATCTGATAGCTCGCGTCACTGTTCATTTTAATGCTGTTACCGAAAAGTTCACACCCTATCATACAATCTTCGAAATAACCACTGCGAAAGAGCTCCGTGATACCACCCTGTCTGCCGCCTGCTCACTGCATACTGCTTCGGGATCCGTTTCATCCTCGACTAGTTCTTTGCGCCGACGACGTTTAATGGAAATTGCAGAGGATGAGGAGGAGGATATTAGAATAAAAAGACAATCCACAGTTCAGGAGGAGCACCCCCCTACTGCACAAACTATTACCTCAATATCGGGCACCCAGCCAGCAGTTGATCCGACCACCCTGCCGGCCGATCTGCCAAATTCATTTACTTTCTCTTCTATGGTTGCAGAAGGGGACAACAGTTTCAAAACTTCTCCTCCTCCACCACGTTCTAAAGCACCTTTGACCTTTGATCTTGATACCTCTCCGCCGCCTCCAAGGGAGCCGCGTGAAGCTGAATTCGGATCATTCTCACCAATTGCAACAACTGACGAAGTACCTCGGACATCTTCTCAATCCGCTCGACCTGATTTGTACAGTCTTACATCTCACGAGTTTACTGGCAGACCTAAAGTTAGACTTGGACCTCGCCCTTCTCTCGATGTTGGCAAAACTACTACATCTGGAGGAGCCCCTAACTGTCGTCCAGTTTCAACACTTCCACAAGGGTTGAAAGCATCTACAAAGGGAGGGTCAAAAAAGGGGCGGGCGAGTTTGAACTCGCAGGAGTCGGAAGAGCCACCCACTATGAGTTTGTCACCACCCTCTATTCCTGAAAATGGAACTCTACCCACGTTCTTCCCTTCTCGCCCTCATACAAGTGGTGGACGACCAAACACCAGCTCTGGGGTTTCGGTTCGAACAACATTGTCAACGAACTCTGCCACTTCCAATGCAAAAGTTCCAACAATTACACCAGAGAAGGCAAGACTTATGAAGGCTATGGAAATGCGGAAGAGGCAAATGAGTGCTGGTGCGCCTGCGCAAATATCACCCACTTCTCCACAGTCCTCGACGTCTCCGAGAAATCTCGAGATACCCTCTGCCCTGAGCCCTGGCACGCCACAAGGCGCTCCACAGGAGATTCAAGATACCTTGGCTTTGCTAACTGATATGGCCAAAGCAGATCAATCCGCGATTGCCCTCGATACAAGCTTTGCTATGAAAACAGACGACTCAGACGCTACAAGATCCGATTCCTACCCGGTATCGCCCGTTGGGCCTTCAGAAAAAGCAGAATCGACAAGAGCGTCTTCTTTCTCGGAGTCCACGGATGAAACCGTTCAAGAAGCGCTTGCTATGAAGGTGGTGACGAAAGATAATATGGCTGAAGAATTGTCCCCTACTACTTTATCAGGAAGTACTGGGAATGAGCCAGTTGTAACAATATCACTGCAAAGCCCAGAATTAGACGACGAAAGTATGGACCCTCACCAACTTCAAGGCACCGAGGAATTGGCTAGCAGCTCTAGTCACTCTGTCTCCAAAGATGCCGTAGATGATGATCTCACGGCCACCACCACTCCCCTCGCAGAACAACAAAATACCAAACTTGAAGCGTCTGCAGAACCTTTGCAAACGTCCGCTAGTGAGCCTGTTATTAATACAATTGACAAGCCTCTGAAGGATAGTCCTTTCGATCCTGGGTACAATTTATCACAGAAGAAGAAAATCCATAACATCGAGCCAATTCGGACTAGTTTCGACAGGAGTGGCCCTAACTCTGAGAATAACTTCTCCTCAGATGACGAGCTTATGGATGAGCTGCAATCTGCAGTGATCCAAGATGCAAAGCCTATGTCGGTGGGCAAATCGCCAATTAGTCCTTTGTTTCCTCAGCCTACTCAAAGTGAAATCAAATTTTCACGAACTGTTTCAAGTCCGTTACAATTAGTCAATCCAATTCCTCCACCTCTTACTGCCATGCCTGGTGGTGACCAACCTGTTTCTCGACCCGTTTCGGCATCTGCAAACTTTTTGAACCGTCTAAGCATGCAGCCTGCTGCGGCACCCGTTGTTTCTAAGAAGATCAGTGTTGCGTCTGGTGTTGCGAACAGGATCAAAGCCTTTGAGAAGTTTCAAAATCTAGCTCCAGAATCTTCTGCACCATCCACATTGGGACCAAATCCATCCGCATCGCCCGCTTTTTTTTCTGTTCGAAGAAGTACTGTACTTGTTCCTTCAAGAGCTCCTTCCATTGCCGAACGTACAAATTCTTTGAATAAGAATACACCAAATCCTAGTGCATCAAGAGATGGATCGCCAGAAAATCCTAAAGGGCGTGAAAGATCAAATTCTGTTCAAAAAAGAGTGGCTATGTTGAAACCGACTCCTGTTTCTGACCTCAAGTCGACTCATTCTCGTCCTGAATCTGTCCAGGTAACCGCTCGCATTGTCAGAGATCCTAATCAACCATTCCCTCAAAAGCCAGAAGCTGGCAAAGATCCTTTGGATTATAGTTCTCCGCGATTGACGGAATCTCCATTGATCATAGATCATCAGAAGGCAGTTTCTAGCCCTCCAAAAGAGAAAGAGACCGCACCCGAAAGGCGTTTATCAACGTCATCTAAAACCACCACAACTACTAATAATGAGAGACGATCATCTATAGCAATGGTCAAAGACCTCATCAACGATAGTCGTTCTTCATTTTCCGAACGTCGTCGCTCTTCTACTATCGAACTTTATACATCTTCTCCGACCGTTAAGTCACCATCAAAATCTTCTTCCACCGATATTACATCCCCTGTTCGTAAATCTCGTCCATCTTCCATCAGCAGTCGCCGTAGTCTTGATCGTTCCGATTTCTCTCCACCACCAACGGCTAGCTCGGCATCACCCGGAAATGACGATAAGTCGGACAAAAAGACTGGGCGTGCAAGTCGTATGATGAAACGCATGTCTTCATCATTATCTTCAAGTCGAAAAGCCATTGCACATGCTATCTCACCTACAGTTCGTGAAGAATCAGAGCCCCCCGTTTTCCCTGATTCCGAGGCTTCACTTGTTCCATTCCAACCATCCTTGGCAGCTTCGCCCACAATTGCTCATGATATTGGCGATGTCAACGTTCAATTTCCTGATAGTCTTTTATGGAAGCGTAGATCAATGGTCTTGGATTCTCAAGGTCTTCTTATCATCACAGCTGGTGGAAATGATAAAGGAGCAACACGTAGATTTCACCTTGGTGAATTTAAATCTCCTGAAATTCCTGATGTTGATATGCAAGAATTACCAAACAGTGTTGTGCTGGTTTTCTTGGAAGGTGGTGAGCTACAAATTGCATGTGAGGATCGAGCGAGTCAGGGACACACTTTAAATGGTACGTTTATTTCTATTCTTTATCTTGAACAAATTCTCACTAACACAAATCAGTTCTACGAGAAGCTCATGGACACTGGTCAAACTATGGACAATAATAATCACAATCGTCACTCTCTTGAATAAGAATATTTCCTTTTTTTATACTATTTCTCATGACTTTGATAGTCATTATTTGGTAATATACCTCATCAGCATTCATTGACTTATCATTCCATTTTTTATCATAGAAGGAAAAAGCTTCATGCAGGATTTTATGACGTATGGAGGCTCTTCTTACGCATTAGTGTTTTTATGTTGCATTGCGTCGTAAGGGGGAAGGGGGGAGATTGATACTGACTCCAAAAGAGAAGAAGAAGAGGAAAGAGAAGAGAGAGAGAGAGTTGAGATACCATCACCTGGACTTTAGCAGTCAAATTTTTCTTTTATTGTCTGTACCTAAAATATGTTTTGTAAATCTTCTTCTTCTTTCTTCAACCGAGATAACCCTGCATCATGCGAATAGCGAGCAGCGCAGTTTTTTCTTATTTTATTTTTTAAGTACTAGGTCGACTGTATATGGATGGTGGTGATGGTTGTGCTTTTTTTTAAGGGAAAAGGAACAGAATAGGATAGTTACAATTACAATGTCTTCCTACCCATTTGAAAGAATCTTGTTGATGCAATGCGATTGATTCAATGATAGGAAGTAAGGTGAAGTGAGGTAAAGTAAAGCAAGTAAAATCTTACTATACATATATCAAAGGATATAGTAAAGAGACATAGTAGACTGATGAGCGAGGCTAATACTAAGAATATCCGGATCAGTGAGGGTTAGATGTACCAGTTATATCATGATTCATATAGCATCTGACAATGAGCTTTATATGTTCAAATTTATCGTAAAATCTACTGTATTAGGAAAGAAGTTGATATATCTTGTAGGTAAGTAAATAGCATCAAATAAGTAAGTTCATTAGTGAGTGTACAAACTGATAGGACGTTTCCAACCTTTGAAATTTCTAATTAATTTAATCTTCAATTATTTGACATCAGAATCTATTCTTTCATTATTCAATCTCTAATAAGCCGTTAAAACAGTTCTTTAGATATATAAATCAATATAGTGAGAGATATTAATAAGTTCATTTTTGAGGTATCCCATCCATCAGTTCACTGGTGGTCGTCTGCGTTCCAGAAATTAACATTATTTTCTTGTAGCTCTCTCTCTCTCTCTCTCTCCCTTATCCTTTCTCTTTCCTTTCCCTAATATCCTGAATCTACAATATATACTCAAACACCCGCCATCCCTCCAACAAACAGCAAGAATTTCTCAACAGTTCTCCAGGCCTGCTGGCCCAATGGCAAGGCGCTTGACTACGATTCGTCGCGATCAAGAGATTGCAGGTTCGATCCCTGCGTAGGTCATTTCTTTTTGTGTGTGGGTGGGTTGTGTGGATAATGAGCGGGAGGGGGGTTGAAGAGATTTTTTTTTTTTTCGTTAGAGGGGAATTTGGTGGCGTGGGATTGGGTGGTAAGCGAGGGGGG
>PHWZ01000469.1:0-28986 GCA_004379285.1 Botryotinia calthae
GGGGGGAGATCCGCAATATACAAGAACTGGAGTAGGGGTGGTGAACGTATGGACCTGAGTGACAGAGAAAGTGGCTGAGATGTGAGCAAGGTAAAGGATGAATGAGAATGGGAAAAGAAGAAGAGTTCGTCCAAGGTGGGGAGGTTGGGCACTTATGCTTTTCAATGGAAATCAAAATGAGGAGACAAGGTCAGAAACGCACGAAGCGCACAAAAACCAAGGATATTTGACATTAATGAAATGTGTGAAAGAACCAGGGTGACTGATTTGTCGACGAGGATGCTCCTGCCATGTGAGACATTGATGCGTTGTCTCTTTTCAAAAATTGCTTGCCTCGTTTGAATTAGCCACCACTTGATATCACTGGCTGGGCGAGGGCAATGGGTCACCCTTTCACGACTCATCAGAGAACTATACCTTGTTTTCTCGAAATTCGAATAGAAACGCGCCCTGCACACAATCCTGGCATTTATTCTGTTTATCTCGACATAAATATGGACCACTTGTATGATTTACTGAATGACCCCTCGCTCGACCAGGTTTTCTATGGATGGACTGAACGGAGACTGCAGCAGATTTGCTATACGATACGCATTTAGCCTGGGAACCATATGAAGTCACGACCAGACTTCAAAGTTACTTTCCGTACTTGCTCAAGGATACCTAGGGAATGGGATAACGACGTCGACCTGCCTACAGTTAAAGGAACGGAATGTGATGGATTCCAGGAAACGTGCATTGCATAACTACTCTAGTACCAAGAACTGTGGTATTCAAGTCGCTTTTTAACTTTTCACAAATGAAATATAAGAACACCAAGCCACGTTCAGCAAAAATGAAGCTATTAGCAGGATTGCAATCCTTATCACGGAAAGGAAAGGAATCCACTTCCCGTTCAATTTCTCTTAAGCTCTCCAGCTTCCCGAAAAGATTATGCAGATCCAGGGTTATTGACTTCTCAACCCTCATTCATTCGACAAGAATTCAAGTTAAGAAAAAGTGGTGTATCATAATCAAACGGTACGGAGTCCGTCTCCAATAACAGGTCCATGTCTCCTCTCCCCAGCCTTATTAAATGTTGGAACCGATTATCAAGCATTCGAAATAAGAAGGTAGCATTATTGACAACAATTTCGGCATGCTTGCTCTGAGAGGGAGACAAGAAAGGAGACATGGAGGAAATTCGACAGAAGCCTGGTATTTTGGCAGCATTATACCCTGAAACACATGGAAATCAATCGAATACGGCGTACATGCGCGCACTTCACTTGTCTATCAATGTCTGAACGCCATGTGCTGAAGGGTTTTCATTTGATTAGATGCGAAGATCTTTTACTCCAAGAATCACTTCGACGCGGGATCATTCAGGGGTCCGAAACTCTAAATCCAAAGAGAATGAAAATCATGAATTCATCGTGCATTCCGTAAGTTCCATTATTCCTTTCTTCTTCGCACGGTAGCTCGGGAGTAGTACATCACTTCGCATTCAGAAGAGGCATGAATTCAGTACATCATCCAGTATGATAAGCATGAAGATGCGCAAAGTGTCAAGGTAGGTTTCTCACATGAGTCACATCAATCAAATGTAGCATCCACCCGAATGAGAAACGGGGCAGCTTTCTCAGCAAGCGTCGTTCTTGAATCTTGATGCGCTGGTTTCTGTGTGGTTGATTCAAAAATTGATTGGTATATAATTCATCAATTCCCCCAGCTTCCTGCTGCAAGCTGGCGCCCCGTAGCATCAATAGTTTCATTTACCTAACCAATCGAAAACTCCCTGCCAGCTGCATAAGTGCAAGCCTGCAAGCAATTCATTACCGCACATATTAACATGGGTCGAACAGCTATCACGGTCACATCAATTTCTGATATACGTATTCCGTATTCGCTGTTGGTCTGTAGTATTCGGATTTCATCACACCATAGATAGTCCATACAAGAATGGTTTGCAACGTCTTCATTAATCACAGATCCAGCGTCAAGGGGTCTCAAGTTGCGAACACACGATGAGTCCTTCTCGTGCGGTCCTCTTTTGCGGTACCTACTTTGTATGACATGATAACATCAAATTTGTGGTGGAGGCGGTTGAGGCTAAAAGATAGAGACCTTTTTCAATTGAACAAGGGCAGGTGCAAATTTTTGATTTTCTTTGCGCGATTTTTAGGTTTGTCGCTTGGAATAACCCACTTTCATGCTGGCCTACTGTACAAATTCTTCAAAAACTTTATAAATTCGACAGCAATTGGAAGATCAAATGTTTCCGGCTGTATGTGATATGTATGGAGCTACAAAATTAAACCGCCAGATTCAGGAACTTTTGGTTAATGTCCTCCTATGTTCCACTACTTTGTACGTCTCTGGCACAACGATTCAAAATCGCGGTAACACAGGCAAGGTTCGGCATAAATCATTTCAAGGATGTTGCTTACTACGGTCCGAGGTTTGTTGCCGTGAACATCTCGCGCCGTCCTGGTCTTCGCTGAGGAAGAAGAACATATCCCGTCTTTCATTTAGCATTTCTAGGAGGATCTTACCATCTGATTCACGTGGACCACATCAAGCAACATTACATTCATCGTGAAGGATTTGATACCCCCAAACGGCTGAAGCAACTACAATTCCTATAGCAAAGTTAGTTTCCAAGAAACTCCGCATTCCAACATGAGTGTCATCAAGGTAGCTGGAAGGACTCAAGAGCCTTTGGAGAAGCCTTGAAACCACGCACCAGTGCCAAATCTTACCTCAACCCCATTGCATGCTGTGTGGTACTGACCGAGTAGCAGGTGTTCTAGACTCCACTCTCTCACATTCCATATCTCGCATGCGAGTAGATTGATTAGATCCAACTAATCTGCAAAATCCGGACACGGAATATCACGGAATGAATGTAAAAGCCCAGCTACTCCCTCATTGGTATGATTCCGAATGCAGTGAGTCGGTGACTGTGTGCTCTTCGTTGAAATTCTGTGTAGAATTCAAGAAGAGTTTCAGCAAACCAGACCTCCAGAGAAGCGCACGACGATAAGACAGTGAACTCTCACTTGAGCCGCCAACCTATAATTTCATTGGAAAATGCCTTGGTGTTGAAACACAGCCGAGTGACCTGCGTTCCGTGTCAGCTATGATCAGTCTATGATTCTTGCCAAATCAAAACACAACTTTTAGTCCTCAGCTGCTACAATTTTAATCACGTTGTACCGCCTCAAGCGAATTCCCGAACGTGTGAGAATGGGGCGGTGAACTGACACAAGTAGGCGCCAATATTAAGACACTACGAGAACTAACTCAAATATCTGATCTGCAGTTGAGCAATAGTAGACGTAGACTAAAAAGCAACGGGAATGGCCAAGCTCAAGAAATTCATGTAAAAAATTCCGGTTGAAGAGTAGGAAGTAATGACAACTGCCCCTGGCCTTGTTTCTTCGCGCATTACACGAAGTGACTCAAGCAGCCTATGAACAATTGAGAAGAAGCGAAACTGAGAAAATGAGGTTAAGACAATTGGATGCGCCTGGTGGTATCTTTGGAGTGATATCTATCCTCCAGAATGACTTTGACTTCAGGATTCCTAATATTTCGAGATATCAAGTCTGTTGATGGCAAGTTGAGCTTGAACTTGAGTACCATGGCAAGCGAACGACCCCGCACTGAGTATTGTCGATGGAGGGGCTCGGAGGGGCAGTCTTATCGCCACGTGATCGTCTCTTATCTGGTCTAGTCCACGGTGATACAGTACCAGCACTGAGAATATTTTTCCATTCGCACAAACCTAGCATTCCATCGTCATACATCATCCACCATGCAAGTGAGTAGGCCCTCTCAATGTTTTCCGGCAATGCTAATACTATGTCCTCGATGTAGCTCACAATACTAACCGGCTATCCTACCTCCGGTAAAACCTACCGGGCTACCCAACTTCGCGAATACTTTCACGCAAAAATATCTTCGCTTCCTCCCAGCAGTCCCTCTTCCTCCCTCCGTGTCCACCTCATTTCTGACCACACCCTTGCCATTTCCCGCGAAGTGTATAATCTCGAATCCAAATCCGCTAATGAGCGATCGAATAATGCTAGCGAGAAAGATGCACGAGCTACAATATATGGTGCGGTGAAAAGAGTGTTAAGTAATAAGGATGTAGTAATATTGGATGGAGGGAATTATATCAAAGGGTGGAGATACCAACTATTCTGCGAAGCAAAAGCTATGAGGACTGGGTGTTGTGTTATGCATGTTGGAGTCCCTGCGGATAAAGCTAAAGAGGTTAATGAGGCACGGTTGGAACGAAGGGATCTGACATCTTCAGAACAATCTGTGGGGGAAGTGGAGATCAAGGAAGAGGATAAAGCATATGAAAAGGATAATTGGGAGAATCTGGTATTCAGATACGAGGAACCAAATGCGATGGTACGCTGGGACTCTCCGCTATTCACAGTCGTATGGGAAGATGAAAACGTACCGGGAGATGCCATTTGGGATGCTATAATTGGAGATGATTCCGAGGGAAAGAGGAAGATTGTCAGGCCAAATGCAGCGACTGTAGCAAAGGTTCATAGTAGTGAGGGCTTCCTATATGAATTAGATAAGACGACCCAAACGGTTCTCAATCGGATTTTGGAATGGAGTAAAGACCACCCAGGCGAAGGAGGAGGAGAAATCAGTGTTGGCGAAAATTCGAAAGGGGAGGAACTTGTGGTGGAGTTGCCTGGAGATCCAGTGGGACTGCCGGCTTTGCAGCGGCTAAGAAGACAATTTATAAGTTTGCAGAGGACGAATCCGGTGACGGTGGAGAGGATTAAGGAGACCTTTGTGAGATATCTGAATGATAGTTTTGAAGCTTAGAGATTGGACATTACTTTGGCGTTTGGCAGGCTGGAACGGATACCCTAGAAATCAATTGATTCGCAAAAGTTGTCATATGCGAACATATCTTCGAACAATTGTCAAATCAATTGTCAAATCAATTTTCAACTAATACTTTTCGGAAGAGTTTGCACATATGATGTTGGAGACTTGAAGAGTAATGCAGGATAAAATAGATGGATGTGTCTATTGTTAAAACTCTAAGCATTTCCTTTAATCCATATCGCCGCCTGCTCACCCCATTCCTCTCCTTCCCCGGTACTTAAAGCCATCGGTGGACTAATATGATTATGACCTTGAATCTTAATGACCCTAATCTTCTCCGCCCATATTTCTTCTCCTAGCTTCACAAAAGCATCATTTGGGTTCAAAATCTCATCCACGGGATCATACTCCGAATTCATAACTAATAAATTCGGAATGCCCAATTCCTCCCTTGATTTCTTACTTTCTCCTACCGCTTTTAACAACCCAGAAGGGGATTTCGCAAGAGCATTCTCAGCACTTCCATAATATTTGTCCAGCATATCTTTACGACCAGCCAACGCTTCTTCAAAACTAAACGGTACTCCTACCTCTACTGCCCCTTTCAGAGCCACATTGGCTTCTCCCTGCCATGATTTTCTCTCCTCGAGAAAGCGGGGCTCGAGGAGATATGTAGCAATGTGGAGTCCACCTGCTGAGTTCCCCATTAGATATACGTCTCTTTTATTTCCATTGCCGTCTAATAGATCGGTTTTGGACAGCCAATGGAGAACGGCCGATACATCTTCGCCTCCACTGGGATAGACAGCCCCTTCACCACCTGTCTCGCTGTCCACACGTCGATAATCTGGAATGATAGTTGTAATTCCCTGTTTTGAGAAAAAAGCGCCCAGGTTATGATAAACGAGTTTATCAAGAATTGGGACATCGAGAATTCTGTCACCGCGAGTGAGACCACCGCCGTAGAAGAAGATGAGGATGGGAGAGGTACTGGAGGCGGTGCTAGAGGGATAGAGATCGAGTGTTTGGCGGGTGTGAGAACCGTATGTGTGAGTGCTGCGGGGAACAGAGAGGATGCAGTTGCGGTTCTTTTGAAGGTAGGGGGCTAAAATTTTGACAGTAGGAAAGATGATTTCCTTAATGGAGGTGCCGGTTGTGAGGGAGAGGTTCTTGAGTGCTTCCATGGTTGTGGCTGTGATGCGATGGGTGTAGAACTAATTAAGGAATAAGTGGCGCTGTTAAATGAATTTCTGGGGATTTCAAGATACCAAGTAACTCTCAAGCTTTACAAATAATAAAAGAGAGACTCGTATGTGTAAATAGATGGTTTGAAGTATCCTCTATAAACCACTTATATCTTCGAGAGCGGAATTCCACTTCATCATCGCTAGGTAGACGAGCACGAGCTTTGTCGTCCACATACACAGCTTACCCAATGATACGTATGCATCTATGACGCCATCCCACGTCCACCATCCGCAGATGGGGATCTCATGGAGCGTCAGTCGGTACTGCTTGGATTCAAGTAGCGCAAGTGGAATCGGACAATTTCGGACAATTGGAATATCCCCTGAGAGGCTTGCACCCTTAAAAATTGGGGAAGAATCCCCACGGATCTGAGATTGTGGGGGAGGAGCGTCCTCATCCAGCGTCCACATGGAAATAGTGGACGGTGCGGACGCGTGTAGCAGCTTTGCAAATGAAGCTTGTGGACGAGACAATAGATACACTTGCCATTTTCCATATTTTCTGTTCCAAATCATATCAAATCTTCTTAAAAACACTCTGCTTTCTTCACGTCTTCTCAGATTCCCACACAATTAATAAATATATATCCTTTATGAATGGCGCCAGTCCCACATCTCACCACTCCTCCTGGAGAAGCAACACCGTACGTCCTTCCTTGTTTCACTGGTGAACTATGGACAATCCCATGTTCCAATTCCACTATGCGATTGCTCGTCACTGGAAATGAAACGAACAATGCCTTTGCGGTGGTGGGAACCGGCGGAACGAAGGATAACCCAATTGGATTCCACTATCATAAAGAGGCTCATGATGTGTTTTTGTGCTTGAAGGGTACGCTGAATGTATGGGCAAATGATGAGGCGAGGAGTATGAGTCCAGGTGATTTTGCTAGTGTACCACCGGTAAGTAGTTATGATTAATGCGGTTCGATTTTACCGTCTCTGTAGTGGGGCTTCAGAATATAGTGAGCTTGTAGAGATATAGCTTTGTTGCATTTCTCTTCTGAACCTTAACTTTTTTGACACTCAAACGAGTGCTAGAGTTCAAACTGAGATGAGATATCACTGTGAGACGGGATCTAGTATTTGCATGTTACAAAAACTGATCTTCTCTCCTCTTGCCAAGGGAACTATCCATCAATATCAAATCGCTTCTTCTCACACCGAGTTCTTGGGCCTAATCATTCCAGGTGGTTGGGAAGAATTCTTTCGCTTCATTGGCGAACCATATTCTGGTCCGCTATTTCCCACAAACGACAACCGCAATCCTTTTGAAGTGTTGATTCCAAAACTCATGGCTGCTACTGAGAAGTTTGATATGATTCCAGTGCGTGAGAAGAAGAGTTTCGACCCACAGCCATGGAATGGTACCGAAAATAAGTTACCTGGAGAATGCGAGAATGGAGGATACTTTCTCAAGGAAGGAGAGGGAGAAAAGACGGTTACCGGTGGCACAGTAGTAAGAGCTATGTGTAGGAGAGAGGAAACAAACAACAGATTCTCAATCTACGACATTTTAGGAAGCTCTATACATGCATCCAAAGCATTTAGCAAAGAAGTTCAGTTTGCAGACACACACCATGCTATATACACAGTAGATGGCGCGCTCAAGTTGACAATTGGAGGAGAGGAAGTCATAGCACCAGCAGGAGAAACCACATTTGTACCTGCGGGAACAAAGTTCAAGGTTGGCTTTGAAACTGTGTATGCGAGAGCATATGTTTTTGCTAATGGGGGTGGTATTGGAGAATTATTAAATGGACTGGGAAGTGTATATGAGAGTGTGGCAGTACCAAATGAGGTGGAGGGAAGTTGGGATGAAGGAAAGCTAAAAGAATTGGAAGCAAAAATAGGAGATTTGAGCTTCTAAATTTTGTTATGTAATATTATAGAGAGAAAGCAATAATGGAGAAAGGGCGTATCTTGTAATGTAAACCAAAGAGCCAAATTATAGATACGGATCAGTGATAGGTATTTGCAATGAGGTCAAAAGTGATCTGAAGAAGGTAAAGATACCAACAGCTGGTCCATGAAGTTGGGTGATAGTAACTGTCCCAGATAAGCCATCGTCTAGTCTTTATTATCCAAGAAGCATCACAAAGAGCTTGAATTACTGTGTAGAATCAAAAATTTGTTTCATTTAATAAGACTACCATTGTAAATGCCATTTCCTCTTTGGCAGCATCGTATGGCAAAACTAGTCCAGATGAAGACTGGCGGCGTATTTGCATTGTGCATGTTATATAGAGCATTTCATTGCTGGGATTTTATCGAAACTTCTTCACAAACGAGGTCGTTGTATTTCTACTTATAAACAATCAGGGAACCTCCTGAAAATTCAGTATTAACAATAATTGAGGCAAAATCATGTCTGACACAAAACGTCCCTTGCTCAAAGGCCCACCACGTCCACCCAGATCAAATCCATTGGCGTTATCCCATGCCGAACCTCCCAGATTCAGGAACGAGATAATGCGTACAAAGAGTGGTGGCGTTAGAGGTAGTTTCTTCTAACTATCTACTGTGATCTTATGCTCATGACTTACTTATGTTTCACAGTTGTGGAATTCAACGGATCCGCAATTCCTCAGCCATTTCTCGATCCATCTATTATGCAGAAAAAAGCGCAGTTGGAAAGAGAATGGAAGTTAGAGCAAGAGAGAAGCAGGCGACAGCAGCTCGAGGAAAACCAGACCCAGGGCTCTTCTAGATCCTAGTTCAAGGAGATGCGTTCAATGGCGTGCATTTGGTATCACGTGAAATTTATCTTGATATGTGTTTGTTTTGGGAGAATTCTTTGAGTATTACAACCCTCGATGACGGATTGATATCGGATGCGCAACCACATGCCGTGTTCACAGCTGTACTCCACAACAGTACGCGACGTTCTACATGCGTAGGCCATCATGTGAATAGCAACCATAGGTATGAGTTACAGCGCCTTTTCCGAGGTCCGAAGTCGGTCGAAGTATCGGATGATGAAGTCCGCGATTTTTGAAGATGTTCGGATACTTACATGTTTCGATAGATCTTATCTCTTGTCCCTTATGACCTGAAGATCTGTCAATGAGTTGCTCTACTTGGGTCAATTTCTTGATTTTATGTAAGAGGTGTAATACTATTCGGCGACGTCAGGGCCCTTGTCACGGTTAATGACATACTTTGGATCTGGTGTGCATGAAGATGGATCATCAGAGCCGTCTCTTACTGCACCCCGCTATTTTGACATCTCATGAAATAATTGACCCTGAAAGCTTGATTCTTCATAGTTGTGGCTGGCTGCCACAATTCAAGAGGATTTATCCACCAATTCTGAAGCATGGCACATTACAAGCCTCGGCAAGAAGTTTCTGGAACCCGATTTGATGTTTTGGTCGGGCATCTTAGAAATCAGGCGTAATCGGCATTGGCTGCTTATAAGCACTAATTAATTCGTGTCGGCGGGCAGACCAATGAGTGTACGATGCGCGAGCCGATGTGTATCACCAGCTTATTCTCCGGCGTGATCATATCTTTAAGAAATTATCAGAATGGATCAAATAGGCCCGAGTCATTCAGGTAAGAACTTCACATAAAATTGTTCGAAATTGTCCTCGTGGAATTACTTGCCTCTCGATTAACATACCACAACCTATTAATAAGAGCTAACAAGTCATGCATTACGCGTGAGTAAAGATAGCTGAGATCATGCCTATTGTATGGAACACGCAGGGGAATATTTTCTCATCTCTATTGACAACCAAGAAATGCAAAGGTTCCGAAGATTCTCAATCTTCGTTCGACAGATATATTAGCTGCAGGATGCTGTGTCAACAGAGGCGATGTACCGACATCATCCGGGACAAATCTCCAAGGCTGCTTTTAGGATTTCTTGTTTGCGCATCTGGACTAGCATCGAAGAAGTACTCTTCCCATCGGTGTTATACAGTTATTCCGAAGCTTTGAGCTTCAGGACGAAATGGAAATCATCTACTATCAAACATTGGGTTCAAGGCATCGATTTGATGCCTTTTGGCGGAATTCTAGAAGTCGAAAACTAGTCAAAACCTAACTTTCAAAGCGTCGAAATCTGTCTCTCAATGTGGCAGTTTCTTTGAACTATTCAAGGATTAAAAGCGGCAACATCATAAATTCACCCCCTACTTTATACCTTGCACTAACACGTCTGGATTTCACTTCCACTACAACTCTTACAGACAAGGTCAACGTTAAAATTACATATACATACCTTTCTCTACTAGTTGTGGGGCCCGAAAGTACTACCTAGCTTAGGCCTATCAAGCATACATTTTCCGAAAAGCTGGCTTTGTGCGATCACCCGATACATGTCATGCAGCTTGGCTCATAAGGTTTATATCGATTGCCATGTTTACATACACATTTGCCAGTAGAGTGTTCATGGAAACGGACGTGTCTGTTTACAGCCACAATTCTTGTCCTTCATTTCCATTTTATCCAAGGTTTCAGATGGTGCAGTTGCACTAGCTATGTTGTTTGCTCCTTCTTTGCTGGAGAATAAGTATTCGGAAGCACCTCCCAACATCGGATGAATGGATGCTTCTTCTTAAAACACTAAATTATCTTTGTGCATTTTCCTTTACAAGTTTTCTTTCACTGTCTCCTGGACTAAATATACATTGACGCCCCCACTACATCAGGATACGTTCTAGAAATTTTCTAGAAAATATCTAGAAGCTCAGCTAAAATGGTATCATCTATAAGAACTCTAATCATTGCAGCATGTCTGCTAATGACCAAAGCTACACCCTTGTGAGGGCTATCTCACATTAAACCTAATACTGGTGTTCACTAACACATATATAGACTCAAGAAGAAGGGATTGAGCTTCGACTACAATGGTAGTAAGGTTCGCGGCGTCAATCTAGGAGGATGGTTTGTGCTAGAGCCATGGATTACTCCGTCGTTGTTCTATGGATCTTGGGTAGATGAGTGCGCTTCTTACAACAATGATCACTAGTATAGATTGACTGACACCGTACCTATTCTAGGTACACTCTGACCCAAACACTTGGGAAATCTGCCTCACAAAATTTATTGAACGCACATTGGGCAACTTGGATTACGCAGAATGATTTCAATGAGATTGCAAGTGTAGGATTGAACCATGTCCGTATACCAATTGGATATTGGGCCTTAAACCCATTGCCTGGGGATCCTTATGTCCAGGGACAGTTAACTTACTTGGACAAAGCCATTGGCTGAGCAAGACAGGCAGGATTAAAAATTATTCTGGATGTTCACGGGGGTGAGACAAATTGCATGTTTCAATGAAGATCTTTGCTAACTTTTGGTCAGCGCCAGGAAGTCAAAATGGGTTCGTTGATTGATATAACAGGAAGATTGGTGGTATCGAAAAACTAACGGGCTTCACAGGTTCGATAACTCTGGACGGAAAGGACCTGTCACTTGGACCCAAGGAGATACTACCAAGCAAACATTGGCTGCCATCCAAACGTTGGCCTACCGCTATGCTCCAGCGACAGACGTTGTGACTGGAATCGAGCTTCTCAATGAACCAGCGAACTGGGCTCTTGACATGGGCGCAGTTAAGCAATTTTACTATGACGGTTGGGGAAATGTGAGAAACGCAAATCCTGATACCGCAGTTGTCATTCATGACGCTTTTCTTTCTCCGCCTTCGTGGAATGGTTTCATGAATTATCAATCTGGGGTCAATGATATCATTCTTGATACCCATATCTATCAAATCTTTTCCTTTGCAGAGGTCGCCATGAAGCCTTGTCAACATGTTCAGGTTGCTTGCAGTCAAGTCGGAAACTTGGCTAATACAGAAAAATGGACAATTGTTGGAGAATTCAGTGGAGCACAAACAGATTGCGCAAAATGGTTGAATGGCTTTGGTGTTGGTTCTCGATACGATGGATCATATCCTGGGAGTCCTGCACAATATGGATCTTGCCAGACAAAAGATGTTGGGACGGTTGACGGACTACTTGAAGTCGACAAAGTGAATCTAGCATATTTCATGGAAGCACAACTCGATGCATATGAAGCTCACTCAGGCTGGGTTTTCTGGACATGGAAGACGGAATCTGCTCCCGAATGGCACTTCCAAAATCTGACACGAGCGGGATTGATCCCGCAGCCTTTGACAAGTAGAAAATATGGGAAGCAATGCGCAACTTCAGCCTGCTTAATTCCTGGCAATTGAAGATTTTCCACTCAGCTTCACGAGAAACCATGAAATTTCTGTTTGGGAGCGATACAAGAACAGATATGGGGCTCAATGACGATCATACATGCAATTATTTGGAAGATGATATTTTGGCGAATTTACGATGCAATAACGATACCCCTTCATTCGCTCGGGGAGTTAGGTGAAAGGTAGATTATAGTTATTGGGGAGAAGCGAAGATTTAGAGTGCAAGAGACGCCAAGAGAGGAGTAATTTGTTGGTGCAACAACTAATGAATGCCCCGAGCGTCCTTTTCATGGTGCCTTGAGGATAACACGTGAGGTACAAGATAAATGAGAAGTAACGAATAGAAAAATAATGAGATGGATTGCTTCATATGGTGCGGATACTTTCTTACCAACAAGGTCAGTTCAGTATGCATAAGTGAATCGTTAATGAAGTCAGTAAAGTGCCGGAAAAGTTTCCGGAAAGTGGATGGATAAGGGTTACGGGGAAATCTTTTCGTTAAATGTTAATTGGAATAGATCTTTTTATAAGTGATATCATACATCCTCGATAGTTATAAGATATTATTCGGTTGGCTATCAAATAATCATACGATTATATAAGAGTTTTAAATAATATAACGCTTTGCTGTAAAAGAATTACAAAACCAGAATACAAAATATCCTTAGAATTTAAAATTACGAAATTACAAATCGATCGTTCGAAGAATGCTTTTATATATATACATGATCGCTCACGTACAGTATAGGCGTTTTCGAAATATATAAGAGTGGGGAGGCACTATCTACAATTATGACCTTCTGTACATTGTCCTTATGCCCTTATTGTTGTCATGGATTATGCCCACCTGCCTAGACACACAAGGAGACAAGGTGTTTGCTTCGATACTTCTAGTCTCTCATTGGCTTCGACATTTCTTGCCAACATTTCTTACCAACATTGCCGTGAGCATTTCCCGGGTATTTACGAGTGGACTAAAGTTGCGGCTCCCTCCTTGACCCCGTACTTTTGAGCGGGGTTGATTACAATATTTGGAAGATCCGACCGTTAGATTGTAACCCAGGACTCGTGGACATCATGTGCCCCACAATCTACAGACTTGATCCCAGAGCTACCAAGGTGTCTCTTAACGTGGCTTAAGTAATACCATATTTTCATCGATTCAATCTTCAATCTTCAATCTTCTACTCAAGACTACACAAACACATCTTATTTCTTTGGTTTGCTTTTTCTTAGTTATATCATACCATACTCTCCTTACGACACACAAGTTGAATTTATATACCCAAAAACATCAATCGTCACCAATGTCTCCTTCCACTACTGAGGCCATTGGCACCACAGCCAAGACATCATCTGAAATTAATGATGAAGTTTCATCCTCAACTTCAGCTCACACAATACCCCTCATTATCAACAACGAACCTCATCAATCCAGCAGAACTTTCCCCGTCTATTCACCAGCAGATAATTCACACCTTCACAATTGTGTATCTGCATCTGCATCTGATATTGACCTCGCTTTGGATACAGCTCAAAAGGCCTACCCAGCATGGAGCAGATTACCGCAACCCCAAAAACGCGATATCTTTCTCCGAGCAGCCGAGATAATGCTCGAACGAAAGTCTACCCTCGAAGAAACTATGATCAAAGAAACCGGCGCAGACCCTATTTGGGCGGGGATTAATACTCATACTGCTCGAGAGGGTCTCCTTGACGTTGCCGGCCGTATAACTTCCATTACAGGAAGTATCCCCATAACGTCAGAGGAAGGTCGAAGTGCACTCGTCTACAAAGAACCTTATGGAGTTATCCTCGGCTCTGCACCCTGGAACGCTCCCTATATTCTCGGTTTCCGAAGCATTACCTATGCACTCGCAGCTGGCAACTGTGCAATTCTCAAAGCACCAGAGTTTTCACCAATGTGCAGTTGGCATATCTGTGATATCTTGCACAAAGCTGGGTTACCTAAAGGTGTATTAACATACATAGCACTTTCAAGTGAAGATGCTCCGGCGAGAACGGCACAAATGATTGAGAGTCCAATCATTAAGAAGATTAACTTTACGGGTAGTACTAGGGTAGGAAGGGTTTACGGAGAATTGGCGGGAAAGAATCTTAAACCTGTGATATTGGAGTTGGGTGGTAAAGCTAGTGTTATTGTATGGGAAGATGCCGATTTGAAATTAGCAGCTGTGGAGTGTGCAAAGGGGGCTTTCTTACACTCGGGTCAAATCTGTATGAGTACAGAAAGAATTCTTGTCCACAAGAATGTTGCAGCAGAATTGTAAGTTTTCCTTCTTCATCCCTTTCTCATTTACCTCTTGTTCTTGTTCTGCTCAACAAGAAAAAGACAATGAAGGCAAGAAATATATCTGACAAACTATGTAGCGAGAAAGAATTAACAGCCGCTACTGCAAAAATGTTCCCTTCGCCAACAACCCTTATCAACCCTCAAGGCGTTTCTAAAAATGCATCATTGATTTCCGATTCTCTCTCCAAAGGTGGCTCCATTCTCCACGGCACACCGCCTACTGATTCCTCCCCTACCACCAAGATGTACCCCGTAATCCTCAAATCTGTCAACCCCTCCATGTCCATCTACCGCGAAGAATCTTTCGGGCCGACCGTCTCGGTGATCGAAATCTCCACCGAAGAAGAAGCGATCCGCATCTCTAACGACACCGACTACGGACTCGCAGCAGGCATCTATACCCGGGATTTACAGCGGGGATTGCGAATTGCGAGGGCGGTCGAAAGTGGCGCTGTGCATATTAATGGACATAATGGAAGTGTACATGACGAGGCGGGACTTCCGCATGGGGGCATGAAGGATAGTGGATTTGGAAGATTTGGATCGCTGGGCTTGGAGGAGTGGGTCAGGACGAAGACGGTGACGTTTATGGATTAGGGGCTGAGGATGAAAGATACAGCAATGAATGTAGAATTTGGATCAAATGAGACACGCATCTTATATTAGCTAAAATGAATAATGTTAACTATATTAATCCCATTGATCACCTAAGAAGTTACTGTTGTTAACATACTTTCTAGACTAAAATCGAAGTAGATATATACTTTTGTATACTATTTTTATTTAAGTTGAAAGAAGCAAGCATCAAGATACCAGTCATAAATCCACTGATTCATCCATCTCCACCCCAGCGTTGTCATCTAAACCCCCTTCTCCAATAACCCTCAACCCCTTCCAGAACCCACAGTTCGCTCTGCTCCTCCAAATCCGTCCCTCTATCCTCTTCGAATTACTTCTTCTTCCAACCTCTTTCCAAAACTTAACATACTTCAGTGTTAACGCTGCTTAGGAGAGGGGATATATGCTAAAAATTGTCACGGGGTATTCTGGCGACCAACCGTCACAAGCTATAAGGGGGGTAGACTGTAGGGAAGCCCTCAAAAATATCGACTGATACTAGTGGTGAGCTCGGAGCTGAAGGGTTTCCAGATGCCTTCGCATATAGCGTTGGAGATGATGCGTTGAGCATGAGCAGAGCGTAGGTCACGTGAACCATCCGAATCATCAATTGGGACGGGGCCTGAAATGGGCATCTAAAATGACAAGTTCCTCGTGTATTCCTTTCATGTTCCAAGACGCGTAAGAAAACACCCATGGCAAGAGGTAGAAATGATGCTTACCTTTTCTCCTACATCATGGAAATACTTCAGGAAATACCTTCAATCTGACCATATACATTTCTGCGAAATTTTGCTTACTAGGTTTTGTTTGCCTTTTCTTGTAAATATGCGAAAAACACATACAAGTATGCTATGTGTTGCTCGTCTGCTGCAAAGTTCTTTCTCATGGTTCCGAGCTCTTTCCCAAGTCTTCCTTTCCACACTTAAATGAAGTTGTGGCTCTGTTAAGGATGCCATATTGTCTTTTGAGTTGCTCCAACTCCCTTACTTGGGTTTTGATACCTGTCTAATGTTGTTCGGATACTGTCAAAAATCGCCCGTGCTCAGCCTCTAGGGCCATCGCTTTAACAAAACTTGGAACTCTTGTTTCCTAGATTCACAAACACCACATCGACCTACAATGTCCACGACCTGGTAAGTCAGTATACCACTTAGTCCTTGATCACTGAGTGCTGCACTGGAACCATGGTACCGCCACCCTTCAACAGCGACGAGATCGTTTCTCTACTCAGCGAAATGTACACCCTGATTTTGCGCTTCCAAAGCCTGCCCGAAGAATTTAATATCAGTTACGGCCCCACACTCTCCCACCATTTGACACCGATGCCTGGATTGAGGCTGGCATGAATCCTGAGACCGTCAATGTGCTGTCGAAACTACCCCTTTTCAATTCCGACAAGGAGAAAATTGGTCCTGATATGTCTCCCATGCTCTATTTGAGGGACGCACAGACTGTGGAGTCCGATGACGAGAAAACGAGCGAAAATGAAGAGGAAGAGAAAGACGAAGAAGAGAATGAGCGAAGAATGCATCTCGAATCATGGACCGACCCGTTCTTCCTGGAGCCTGAGGAAAAGTACATCGAGTCATGGTGTATACCCCTCACTTCCGCCAATCATGGCGGATATGTTCTAATCTTAGATTGCAAAACTAGTAAGCTATCATTTATCTGTCATTCACGATTACTCGTGTTGACGTACCCTAGACGAGGTATTTGAGGTCGATTATTTCAGCGTTCGATATGACTTCCCCGAAGCTCCTCCCGATACTCATGAAGGTTGCTATCGCCATTTTCCGTCCGGGCCCGCTCCCAATGTTCTCAAGAAGTGGGTTGTGTATTATAGAGATCTGGTCATAGTACCTGATTATAGACATGGAAATTGGTGGTTTGGAGATGAAGGAGAAATGAGCGGAGAAGAAGAAGTGGAGCACCCCTGTCTTGCTGGCTGAGAGTTGAGTGTTGCATCGACACATCAATTTTCAATTCTCTGGATTTGGTTGTGGGAACAGAGCGATTGGGCTGCATAGAGATTGTTGACACTAGTTTTGCAGGGCAAAGAAGTAAGACAGATGCTTTTGAACTATGGATGGCCAGACAACTTTCATGAAGAGGGATTCAAGGCTGCATTGGTCCCATGGAAAGAGATGAAAGACGAAGCAGAGGGTGCGGATATGGAAGCCGAGGATGCTAGAATCAACGAAGCTGCGAAGGACTGGGTGCGAAGAACGTATGGCGAGTGAGCGCACACAAGGCCCATTAAAATCAGAGAGTAGGTGAGTATTACATTATTGTCGGGATATCGATCATATGACTATACGGAGGATACTATGTTAACTATTAAGGCACTAGTGCCTTCCTTATATAAGTCCACAGTTTCTTATAAATGGGAATAATCAAAAATAAATACAATTATATTAGATTAAAGTACTTTAACACCTATCAACCAAATTGATTTTAATCTGATCATCATTGCGTGTGCCGAGTCCCTTCGAACGATTCTAAACAGAGATATCTCGCGCAGTCGATCAGTATAGGGCAGACAACAAGGGTAAATCGCAAGCAGACATTCGGTCCACAAAACAGGAATCACACTAGCGCCGCATGTGCACAAGAAGGGCACAGCTCGCCTCGTGACTTCACGATACGAGAAATAATGTAACTCCTTATCATGTACTGCCTGCTATTGGTACAAGATATACTAGCGAGGAAATCGCTCATGTGATGGATGCCAAGCTTATCAGACGATTCCTATTGGTCTGGAAGATAGAGGGTAGAGATCAAATGAACCAGGAGAAATTCTTGTGAATTGATACGTTGATTGCTTTTGTACGCGAGAAGTGTAATGCAGTGTTGAATAGTATAGTATTCCTATGGCGTGTAGTGTATTCACGTGACAGTACAATGAGCCCTAAGAGACGATTATTTGTCTCTACTGATTTTAGCTGTGCAAGCAAGCGCCTATCGCAGTTATGAGGGATATGGAAATGGGCGACGTGAAAGTCTCAGATGGGGCTGTGACCATTGCTACTGCTTCTACCGCTTCTTCGGGCACAGAGAAGATAGACACGCCCGAGGCGCGCAAGTCTTTTTCCCAAAAAGAACCTGCTGTTAGCATGACCGCTAAAGACTCTACCTCAGCCGCGACAGAAAGACTAGCTAGTGCAAGTAGCGAGCCGCAGTACCCCGAGGGCCTGAAACTCATCACTATTATACTGGCGCTGTGTTTGGCTGTGTTTTTGGTTGCGCTGGATCAGACAATCATTTCTACTGCTATTCCGAAGATTACGGATCATTTTCACAGTACGGAGGATATTGGTTGGTGAGTGTATTGACTTGTTGTGTTAGCCATTGGGTTGGTCTTTTTAAGGTGTATATGCATGAGTTATTGCTAATGCCTATAGGAATGGATCGAGCTACTTACTTACGAAGGCGGCGTTGCAGCCAAGTTTTGGCAGAATATATTCTATCTTCAGTGTGCATGTGTACTGCGTTTACCAAGTAAAGAATGGGTTGTTGGCTAACGATTTGGCAGATCAAATATACTTTTTTAACTGCCATTGCCATCTTTGAGGTTGGGTAAGTAGTCAGCACCTGTGCTATGAGTTATAATTACTAACAGATCAACACACAGCTCCCTAATTTGCGCTACAGCAGTCAGCAGTAATATGCTTATTGTTGGCAGAGCCATCGCTGGAGCGGGCGTGGGAGGTCTGTTTACGGGCTCGATTATTATTGTTGTGTATAGTTGTAAGTTCTGACTGACTTCAACTCTCTACTAACACAAATGTTCTATTCAAGAAAAACAGAACTGACTTGAGAAGTACCGCTGCGCAAGAGGCCGTTGGCAATGGGCATTATTAGTAGTATGTGGGGAATAGCATCAGTCGCCGGGCCATTGCTCGGCGGCGTCTTTACGTAAGCTCCCCATCTACAGAAAGGCTTTCTACAAATCCATTAACCTTCTCAAACAGCGATAAGCTTTCCTGGCGCTGGTGCTTCTACATCAAGTAAGAAGATCAACACCCCATGCCCTAGGTTCAGAACCTCAGTAAACATCAGCTAACTCCTATTCCTCCCCACAGCCTTCCCATAGGAGCCTTTTGTGTCGCTGTAATATCTCTCATCCTTCACATCAACCGCCCCAATAACCCCTCCTCCCATACCCTTAAACAACGCATCTTAAAGCTAGACCTCCTCGGCGCCTCCCTCCTCATTCCCGCCATAATCTGCCTCCTCCTCCCTCTCCAATGGGGAGGCTCCACGTACCCCTGGAACAGCGGCCATATTATTGGCCTCTTTGTCACCACTGCTTTTCTCACCGCGCTATTTATCTATAAGCAAATCCGGCTCGGCGAAGCCGGAACCCTCCCTCCTTACCTTTTCCAAAACCGGAATACTGTATGTGCATTTGCATTCTCGGCATTCTTTGGCGCCGGCTTTTTCAGTCTATCCTACTACCTCCCGGTGTATTTCCAAAGCGTCAAAGGTTCCTCGGCTCTACACGCCGGAATCCAAATGCTTCCCCTCCTCCTCGCATGTACAGTGAGTTCCACCGGCACGGGGGCGGCAATTTCTGCACTCGGGTACTACACCCCCATCATGCTCATCTGCATGGTGTTATTTGCCATCGGCTCCGGACTACTGACTACACTCTCGGTCACCACATCGTATGCGCGAAACGCGGGGTTCCAAGTGCTCACAGGTCTGGGTGTGGGTGTGGGTTTCGAGAGCGGTATTATCGTAGCGCAGACGGTGATGTCAAATAAGCGGATTCCAGTGGCTATATCTTGTGTTTCGTTGTTTATGACGCTAGGCGGAGCGATCTTTGTGCCGGTTTCTAAGACGCTTTTTCAGAATAAGTTGGTAGGGGGAATTGAGAAAAGGGCTCCGGGTTTGGATGCGAGGGCGTTTTTAGATAGTGGGGTTACGGAGATTAGGGTGCTGTTGAAAGAATGGGAGCAAGAGGGGCAACTGGAAAATGTATTAGAGGCATACGTGGAGGGGTTGAGGGCGACATTTTGGGTTTCGGCAGCTTGTGCTATTGGAGGATTTTTGGCCGTCTGTGGATTAGAGTGGAAGAGTGTTAAGAAGGAGAAGAAGGAAGGGGGGCGTTGACTTAGTGGGATTCAAATAATGAAAATTGTATGTGCTGTGATAGATGGAAAGTTGGAGTGGTGGAACAGAAAGGGTGATGTATGTATTTTGAGACTGTAAACATAAACAAAATTGATAGATGAGAAGGCACGATTTATTGTACAATAAACAGCTTGCAACCGTTGGAAATTTAGACAGTGGTTGTTCCAGAGCTACTTCAACAGGCGGTTCATACATTAATTAGCAGAACGTGAATTTCGAGCTGTACAATTCTTGTACAATTAAAATTCGTTGTCCCTCGATGATAGAATGAGACTTTCATGCATCAGAGAGGATTTAGTCAATTAGGTGTCAAAACACTATTCTCGTCTCGTCGCTTCTAATGTTTATACATCTATACAATAACATTTCCCGTCCATGTGTAATCATCAAGGGTAAGTCGATCTTCAAAAGTACATTAAATTTGTTCGAGTATCCCTCTTTATTATTGATCTGCTATGCTATTAATATTGTGTAACCATTCACGCATTGCGGAGTAAAATATATGCATGCATATATATATGCTAGCCACCCTTGGGTATACCTATTGACCGAACGCCTCCAATATACTATGCCATGCCATTCAATGCAGATATCCAATATCACTCGTGAGATCAAGCTCATACAGCAGATTCTATATTCACCATCATGATGAGAAACCTGACTTCCTTATCTCGCTATCATTGTGATATATTCTCCTCGCCAGGCGCCAAGACTTTAACGCTTCTTCTCCTTTCAACCACAGGACCACTACCTCCGCCTCCTCCACCAAAGCCTAGTGCAACTCTCACGCCCTCGACAGCCCTACTCTGACCCACCTCCCTGACATCCCTCCTAACGCTCTTTCCTCTGTCCCATCTACTCATGCCTCCAAGGCCTGTCCCGCTAGTCCGTTCCTTAACCTCTCTCTCCAATTCCCTAGCCCTCTTTTCCTTCCTTTCCTCTACCAATTCTTCCCTCCATTTTCCCTCTAAGCAAGGATGCATACAGCCCTCCAACGGGCACATCCCCCCACTATGTCTGTCACCCTGATCACTATGCCATTCTCCCATACAAGCTGTATGACCACCGTGTCCACAACCACCACAATACCACCAAGTTTGCGGTCCCTGACTACCCGGTACGTCATCCCCATGCTGACAAATTGGACATGCCATGATTGGATTTCGACAACGCGGACAGGACCATTCCGAGCCAGGAACGAGTGGATCATTTTCAAGAGGTTTGTTGCACTCTGTGCAGTAGAAGCCGATACTGACTTGTTCCTGTGTAGACGCAAAAATAGAAGAGTAAAGCGGAACGCACAGGTTTCGGAGAAGAGTTGCTTCGTAGCAGAGTTACATACTCATAAGTCGATGGTTGTATTGACGGAGGATGGCTTCAGCATGAATTGGATCAATGACATCAGGAGGAAGGAGACGTCGAAGGAGAAGGACCATTGCAGCTGCGTTCAAAGCGCCAGTTTGAGTCTCGAATTCGATAGCACGTTGAACAAGAGTGGTGGGGTTTAGTGGAGAGATGACAAATTCGGTGTCATTATCGCTGGGCCAAGGAAGAAAATCCGTTTCGATGAGGTTTGGATCAGAGGAATTGTTTTCAAAAGCGGATTCAATCGTCTTCGGTCCTGGAGGAACTTTGCGATGTGTTTGGACTGGCGAAGTAACTTTCGGGGCTGGAACCACTATTTTAGGTAGTGCTTCGGTTGTTTTCTCCATAGATTCTTCGGATGGGCGAGAATTGAGACTTAATGTAGTCTTAGAATATCCAGCGACAAAGCCTTCCCAACTGGAAACTCTCTCTCGCAAAGATTCATCTCTCCTCACACTATGAGCATCGCTATCCGAACCACCACCAAGATATTTGGACTGAGAATCGTTTGATGTTGAAAACATTTGAAAACTCTCCCCAGAATCATGACGAATTAGACCCATTCTTTGAGCGTAACTATTTTGTTCCGAGTAGTCTAAACGGAGAGGCTGTTTCTTAGGCGGAACAAAATCGACAGCTGGCTTAAAAGCGTCCATACCATAAAAGTCATAACCTTCTACACTCGATGTTGTCTGATCGGAGGTAAAACTGCCAGCCACTGGTACTGGTATCGGCTCACGAACTGTCGAGGTGACGGATGGTGGAAGTACCAACGTGTCATTTTCTACTATTGGTGTATTTATCGCTTCTGACATTTCTGCAATAGAATCCATGACAGGGCGTACAAGTGGCGTTGTCACGTTTGAAGTGGTTTCAATTTCATCTGCAATGATTGATCTCACGGCCGGATGAAGGGCCACTTCATTTGAGGCGGCAGGGCGTTGACTCTTGCGGGGGGTCTTTTCATTTGACTCATCAAGTTCATCAGACTTCGCAGAGCTGTCGATACGTTTTGGTTCCGAATCCTTGCGCGAGAGATTCTGCAGTCTGTGCTGGCGATGAAACTCTGCACGTCTAACTAGTAAAAGATCCATCGTAAAACCAAGCAGTCTCCACGTTTGAGCCAGCCGATAGTATCTGGCGTATTCAGCACCTTTAGCAAAGTGTTCTATAGTCGCTGAAATGGTGACATTCAAAGGAATGCTATCAGCCGCCTCAATGTTGTTCTTAGTCATATATTCCAAATAACATCTAGACATATACTGGTATTTCGCACGCTTTGGTGTCGAAGGTGCATGGCCAATAGCCATGACTTGTTGGGGCTTGTAAAAGCCAGTAATTTGTATAGCGTCTTCTAGTCTCATCACTCTACTGTCGGCCATTCCTGTTGGATTTGGTGGAGTAGTGCTCAGGTTCTGTGTTAGCCGTCCACTATGCTGTCCCCGATGATGCTTTCGTCTTCTTGGGCCTAGAAAACTGCCAACAACATCCTCCTCGGAGTCACTATGGCTTATGGCAAAAGACGGGGCATTTGAGGGTTGCTGAGAGCTTGAAGATAACTCTGGAGAGTTGATAGAAGGCCGAACGCGTTTGGGAGCTTGTCGCTCCTCCATTAACATCAATACATCACCTGTAGGAGAGAAAGAAAATGTTGATAAACTCCTACGATCGATAACCTTTGGTGAAAATGCGACATCTGTTTGTACAAAGTGACCGTCTTTATCGACGCTCCACAAAAGATCTCGAGTGCTCCAAAGTATGACCGTGGGCGCGCTATTTAACACCTCAATTTCTTTGAATGGCACAGCAGACCTCGCAATATCCCATAAATGTACCGTCGAAAACTGGGCTCTATTGACGCTGGTGTCATCATAAGAAACAGCAACTTGGGCAACTCTCTTCCCCTGACCTGTGGCTGTCCAACAAGCAAGTCTCCAACAGACGTTAGATATGGGCGCGGGTGTGGTAAATGAATATCGAGGCCGTTGACCCCTCTCCGACTTTGACATATCCCACACATGGCATTGCTGGTCTTTGCCTCCACTTATAATATGATCTCCATCCGGATGCCATGAAATTGAGAAGACAGCACTATTGTGAGCGGTTATCTTCATAATAGGAGCATTCGACTTCCTGAAGTCCCATTTCTGTAAGATTCCAGCATCCGTGGAGCAAGCAAACTCCATGCCATCCGTTGGTGACCATTTCACATCTCTAACAGCATCTGCGTTGCATCTATAGGTAGCCACACTTCGACGCGTGTCACGCAAATCGAAACACTTGACAGATCCATCTTGACTGGCTGATAAAAACCAATTCCCCTTGAATGAATTGATCGCGAGTTTATGAACCTGTCGAGGGTGTTCCTGAATCCGCGCAAGCTCGAATCCTTCTCCTCCTGCGCGATTGAGGTCATAGACTGTTATCCTCCCGTTTCCGCCTGCTGTAACTATCGTAGAGCTGAATTGTGAATGAGACCATCGAACGGCCCTAATATTAAGCTGGTCCGAAGTAGCTGCCGCACCATCGTGCCCTGTGGGATATGAAGATGTCGAGGTGCGAAGATCAATATCCTCTGTGATTTTCGACCCTTCTGTTTTGACGATCTTGAAGACTTTCGGCCCAGCTATAACGGCGCGCGAACCATCCGGTGCGCGCCCAAGACATGAAAGTGGTGCGCCAGCTGAATAGACGGTACCTTGTGAAGCAGTCGGTCGGAGTTGAGGCGAGTCATTATTGGTGTCGGAAACTTCGACAGTAGTAGCAGTTTGTCCAAGTAATTTCCTCATTATCTTTCCTTTGTTCATTTTTGCAGGTTGTAAATGTATGTCCTCAAGGAGGCATCCTGAATTCAATGCCGAGCAACATTTGTGTAGTGAATAAAACGATGGTGTTAACCTGGGTAGGTGTCTGGCATATTAGGTTCATCTGATAAACCTTTTAGACCTTGAAATGGTGCTGAAACTGCCGACCCAAAAAGCTAATAGGCTCACCGCCCGAGGAATGTTACCAATTAACACAAACACAACCAGACACAACACCAAGACTATGCATCATCTTGAGCATCTTCCCGTATGTCAATTATTCCGTATATGCCCGTTTTGTATCATTGTATCTTCGTATCTTCATATCGGCTTGAAAACGTATCATCTTCTGGACACTACAGCAATAATTGTGTTACAACCTTATGGGTTTTTATCTTTACCATTGCTTCCTGTCTCCATTGAATATATACCCCTCAGTGACATCTCATGGAGCATCTCACACAAAATGGCCATTGCAGTCTCCATGATCAACGGCCGGCTATAAAAATATGATCTGCTCATGTGCATTTTGCAATCCGACAAATACTATCTTCGGCTTCCTTTTTTCTCCTCTTTGTTTTACAAGACCTTACTCATACATCACTTACAGTACACTGCCTACCAAACCAGTGGAGAATGTGGTAGAGTCAAGATCAACTCGATATTGTTTTGCGTATTCACTACCTCAGAGTATCCTTGAATTCTCTCCAATTCTTGTCTCCAATTTCCGACAATGGATTGAGCATCTAGATAGTCTTTCGGGGCTCCTCGTGCCGCCATAATATCCAGTTTGCTCCGCAACAAGTACAGAACATCTAAAGCCTTGAAAGCTATCTGATACCCTGATGGACTGGGTACCACGAGAGTTTGTGGATGATTTTGTATATCTCGCGGAGTACCATTTGATCCCGGTTGATTTGTTAATACGCATTTCAAGATGAAATCTCATGAGATATTCACCTGGTGCAATCAACTCTACCTCGACGAGTCTTGTTTCTAAAAATCCATCGTAATTTGGACCAGTCTTGACAAACATTTTCATCACATCTGCAACAAGTCGAGATTCAGGAATTACCAATCTCTTAATGTCAAAAAAAGTTTGAGAGTCGAATGCTCATGGCGAATTACCTGCTCTCTGGCTCAATAATTTGCCATATTTTCTTCATTGAAGTGCCTACCACTATATCAACATTATGTGTATCACGAGCACTTCCACAGCACTTAAGAGCAAATGCTCCCATTAAAGCATAATGGATGTTTCCCCTTTCTAACAATCGAACGACGAATTCAGCTGCTGAGACGAGATTGTCAATGTGCGGACTGAGTTCCAGCTCATCGTCCGAGTCGTAGTCGACTATGTTATATCTCGAAGCCATTTGCGAGTTTTATGTCGAAGGGTTCGAAGGATTTCAAAGAGAAAAAAGGCTATAACCCAAAGATCGAGATGACTCTTCAAGCGTTAAATCGTGATTGGAGAGGGTAGCTGGTAAATGTGTCAAACATTCGCCATTTCATGCATTCGATTTGATGAAGGTCGGGGGGGATCCTCCCTATCATGTAATCCAACAACATCTCAATCTGAGTCAATCGCAAGCATAAAGCAGGCAGATGGCCTTTTGTCTTCGGCTTGAAGGAGGTCAATCTTCGGCAAAGGTTCCTCGCTTTGCCAACAGGTAGGCCAGAATGTTCTTTAATTGCCTAGTAAAGCTGTCCCTTCTGGACAAAATCCTTGATAATGTCTTGCCTCTATATATTTTCCGCATTCTACATCCTGTATTCCATGCGTTGTATATTGCCCCTTTAATCTGTTTTGCAAAACGTGCAATCGTTACTCACTTCCTGCTCAAGTAAGTAACAATGATCAAATCATCAGCGCAGTTGAAACTATTGTCGATGAATGTAACGTACTCTGGTATCATTGTAAGCCACTTTTTGCTCTTTTGCTCAACCGAAAATCGTAGGATCAACTCATCGTTGAGGTGGTCCTGACTACCAACAGCCAACCAAGCGGTCCACTAAGATTACGCGCGCTCCTACTACATATCCAACCACAGCCACAACATTGCTATCTTCTGTTGGTTTCGACCCGATCAAAGCTTTTTACTGTGTAAAATTGTTGTGCTGAGTGGGTTTAAATGAGTGTCGCGTGCGTTTCAGTATTCAAAAACGCCATCTTGTGCTGGCCCGCCAATCTTGAGCCCCAATTCAAGAAGGCAATTTTCTCAGGTCTGGACTCTAGACCTTATGCATGCTTTTAGTATGGTCATTACAAATTTCTACAGTAAACACAAACCTATATAATGGTTATGACCAAGGCCTGAGTCCTATGTTTTCACCAAAGAGATAATGCAAGCATTCCCCCAACTCCTCTTCCTGCATCTTTCATGCTTCCTTGTTCCAACTTTGATCGTAAATTGATGATACTTACTACGATTTGATTGATTCTTGGTTTTTTGATGAGCGAGATATACATTCCATACCATCTTTCTTTATGTTTTCATGCCAAAGTCGGCCCCCAGATACAGATTTTAAAGGTAGGTAAATGTGGGCGGTGGCTCGGCCTGTTGCCGTAGCGTTGTTGAGGCATCAGAAGAAGAAGCGCGGAAGGAAGAACAATTCAAATCATTCTGCTTCGAAGAAGAAATCTAAAAGCCGTCGAAATCGCTGGTGGTCAAGCAAGGGGCAAGATAGCCCTCGGGATAAAAGATGGTGGTCAAAGGCAGGGGCAAACATAAATCTCGAGGATCTCGAAGAAAGGGCTATGGAAATGAGAAGTGTGGCAGACAAAGCATCGAGATTGAGGAAAAAAGACGCGGAATTTGCCAAAGAAAAGGACCGATTTGATAAGAAAGCCTACATCGCTGAAAATGACCAGATAGAAGCTGCAGAAGTGTTAAAAGAGAAGCACAGGGATGTAAAAAGAGATGAATTTAAGTTGAGGAGACGTGAATCTGAATTGAGAAGGGAGAAATCTCAATTGAGAGCAAAATATGCGGCAGTTCGAGTTAAAGAGGAGAAAGTCGCAGATGAAAAGGCGTCGATTCGAGAAGAGAAGAGGAACCTTCGACTTGCAAGAGAAAGGTTGATGGAGTATAGCGAAAGAGTGAGAGAAACAATCGATAGAGCAGTGGATTATGTAGGCGGATACCATGAAAAAGACGAAAAGTTGCCGAGGAAGCAATTATGGATTCGCCGAATCTTGTTCATGTTCACTGGATTTCCTATCATTGGTTTATATTGTAAGTCCAAACCACTCTGTTGATTATCATGCAAGATGGATTGCTAACAAAGGTGCAGTCATTGTTTTGACTGGATGCATGGCCAATAACGTGATATCCCGAGCCTTCTTCACCATCAACGTATTCAGCGGCGCATCTGACGAGTTCATCGTTCCGAATTTTCGAGTTGGTTATTTTGGTACGTACACACTCTACACGCCACGTTATATATACAAAAGCATAAACACATATATATCCCAATCCTTACTAACCTAATCCCAGGAGTCTGCGCCATCATCCCTAGTACAGGTAAAGATATCTGCACACCCAATTTTCCCTACGGTCGAACAGCCAGCAGCGCCGCCGCCATTGTGCAAGCCGCGCTCTTCAAAGGAAGCACCGACACGTCTACTGCCGAAAACATCGAACTCGCCGTCGGCATTCAACAAAAGCTTCTTCCTCTAATCCTCGTACCTTTCTTTGCTTTCAGCATCGGAGTCCTCTGGACAATCTGGATTCTCCCTACATCTAAAATGGCATCGGCGACATTGCAGTGGAGCGCGGGTAACATGATGAGTGCAGCAGGAAGTATCAGTACTGCAGGAGGAGCAATTCAGTTTGTCACGAGTAGGAGCACGGGAAAGCAGATTAGTAGGGGGGTTCCGTTGCAGATTGGACAGTATGTGATTGCATTGGGGTGTTTGGGGTTCGCGGGTATGGTGGGGTATATTGATAAGAGAGGGAGGAGGAGGGCGCACGAGGGATTTAAGATGCAGTTCCAGGTGGAGGGATTCAAAGCGTGATAAAGGGGTACCTGTAGGGTGTGGGAATTTGAGAAGACGTCGTAATATGTCTGGTTTCTTGTAAGTTGATTGTTGGATAATGTTGTTTGATGTCGCATTGCGTTTTTGTTTTATTTTTTCTTTCTTTCGATGGAGATGCTGTATTTGTATTTCTATTTTAGTCCAGTTTGATTGAATCCTTTCGAATTTACCTTTTTATGCATATTTGATCCGTCCTGCAGTTCAGAATTGTCTCGAGTAGGTACTCAATCACAGACTACCTCTTGATATATTGATTTTACAAATATTCTATGGTTATGTATCAGCATGATCCAAGTCTTTTCATCAAGATTATATGTGATGGATGGATGGATGGATGGATGGATGGATAGATGGATAGATGGATAGATGGATAGATGGATAGATGGATAGATGGATAGATGGATAGATGGATAGATGGATAGATGGAT
>PHWZ01000470.1:0-28959 GCA_004379285.1 Botryotinia calthae
GGGGGGGTGAGAATGCAGAGATTTGAAAATATCTAGAAAGGTTAGAAAGGAAGAATTGAAGGGGAAAGTACTCTTAACAGGCTGTTCAGTAAAAAAATCATATCCACACTTCTCTATCCCCTCGCCTAATTCACCCTGGCCAATCTCCTCCAAAACACGCGGTTGGTCTTGAAGTACCAATCTCCCCAACACCTTTTCCCTTCCCCCAAATCTTTGCTTAAAGGCCATAACATCATGTCCCTTCCCTCCACCCACATCCACCAACAGCGAGTTTTCCTCCTCTTTCCCCCAACTTTCATCCCCTTAAAAACTCTCTCCTCCACCGGCCACCAATCCGACAAATACTTCTGCGCTCCCATCGTATTCCCCATAAACCTATTGAAATCTCCAATCACATTCCCAGGCATGGTACAGAAATAATCGAAACTTTGTAGTTTGGTTCCGTGCGCGTATTGCATGAGGCCATCGTGGGGGTTTTTCGGAGAGGTGTGGCTTGTTTCGAGAAAATAGCGAGGGGCGTGGAGGGCGGCTAGCATGGAGGTTGCAAATCTGATGATTTTTGGTGTTTAGTGGAGGATTATAAGGGAAGGGAAAGAAAAGGAAGATGGACAGGGAAAGGGAAAGCGGGCAGAAAAGGTGAGAAACATACAACATCCGGTGACCAGCCGCAATACCCTTCTGCTTCATAGCTTTGGTAACAGGAGTAGCCCCCCAAGTTTCCTCGGCCACTTCCTTGACGAGATATGTAGAGGAGAGAAGTCTCAATATTCTTTCTAATCTCTTGTTAGTTCCATTGGTTTCTCGATATTCAGTGTACAAATGTATGAAGTGTATAAATACTTATCAACAACTCTTCCGCACCCGACAACTCTGCCAATTTTACTACACTGACGGGCTCATATTTAACAATATGCTCGAAAAGATTTAGATCTACTGCGATTCGTGCGCTCATGGGTATGAATGTTTATATCTCGTCCAAAATTATTAGACCCATAACTCTCATACTCCTTACTCGTACCTCCAACTCGATAACTCTCAGGAATAATAAGACTTACCGAGAAAGCAATTTCCACGGCAACATTCTCCGGCGCTTCAATCGTCGCGGTAAGCGCCTTACTCAACCTCACAGCTTCTTGTTGACTTTTCGAAGAACTTCCATATGAAGTATCAGACAGTAGTGTACTCAGATTTTTTAAATTTTCCGGGTGTTCCGGATTTGCCATTTTAGGACAAATCTATATGATTAACTCGTTGAAAAATTTACTACGTGATTGAACTATGCGAATCTAACTGGCGAAACCCAATAAATATGGTAAAATCCAACTCGGGGAGTTTTAGGTCGACGCATCTTTATACCTGCATCATCACGTAGATTCTAAAAGTCTGTAGAACGTCATGTCTTCACTTCAGCTCATTCCAAATACGCTACACCATATATCGCAAGAAATACGGTTATGTAACACCGAAAAGGCATCGTCCGAGATAGGCTAAATTGAACCCTTGTTCGGGATGCATATATCATGTAGTGTTTTTGCGATTAGGTTGCATTTGGGTAATTCTTCTGACTCGACTTCTTCATTGCGATAACTTTTGGTTGGATGATTAACAGATCTAGGAGAGCCCATAATTGATAGCTTTAGGTTCGGAACTATTGAGGGAGATTTAAAATGTGGTCAGATCACTTACGCTGCAATTGTTGGTTTACGTGAGGCGCTGATGTAGAGGCAATTGGATTTTGAGGATTTCATTTCTTTGAAAACTTGAAGTAAACCAAAACTTAAGTTGCTAATGCGATTGTTGAGTTGTTCAAAAGTTGGTATTCGCATATTAATCTTCATGAAAAGTTGCACCATCCCCCTATTCTGCTTAGGGACACCAGACAAAATGCCAATTCGCAATTAAATTACAAAGGCACCTCGGGAATCAGAGTCAATTCTTCAATCGTAGATATATTCCGGTACGGAAATCATGAAAGACATCGATTCACACAACTTCGTTAAATCTTCCATAAAAGACCACTTGGTCCTTATTTTCGACCCAGTAGCAGTAAACACGATCCAGTAGTATGTGTTACACCGCGATACCCAAGTCATCCCAATATTCCGATTTGATATAGAGCTAGATTTCACTATAAAAGTATGCACTATCATATGCGCAACCATAATGATCTCTTCTCAAGGATTTGGGACCTTAACTTCCACAAACATCTTCTCGACCCTCAAGATAAATAGCTAACATATTCGAAAGGATCTATGTTTGTTGAATACTCAAAGGTATTATATTCGAATCTGGAAATTGTGATCTATTCTATTGGAGTAGGTATTTTGGTGCTGGGTTCCTAATCTCATCTGGTATGTCACCTTCCTTTGGACCTCAGCGTGACATCTTGAAGCAAGAGACTAATCTGGTCAATTCATATTCAAACATGTTTTATAAAACGACCAATAGTGACCATCTAAACGCTGTTATGCTTTCCAAAGTCATCTAGAAAGCAAGAATAACCTCATACCACAATTTAGGGGTACCTGCATGTATGTATACAGATACATGTCCATATTGAAGATCCTCTTTGTAGTTCAGGACTTATGAACAACAGACTAAATGAAGAGGGTACAAACCTACTTGAAATATCCAACCAACTTTCATTGCGGGAATCGTACTCCTTCACGACAAAGAAAAGTATCGAATACCCTAATGACTCTGATGTACCTTTTACCTCAGCCTCCCAAAGATAATTTATCCAGGCCCAATTCAGGTATGCGGTAAAGAAAGCCCAAAACCAAACAATGTTAGACTCATCGCTTTGTCATATGATTTCTCTTCCAGCAAATCAATTTCTTCAATTTCTCAACTTGATTGGCGGCCTGATCTGTCTTCTTACTGCAGGTCCTCTGTATGATATTGTTGGGACACGTGAGCAAAAACGTGACATATCACGTTTTGCCCCACATCCGCTCTTCGAGCGAAAGTGGGATGGGACACTTGTACATAGTTACATATCCCTTCGTACGAAGGGGGCAAGCAAGAATAACAATACCATTAAAAACCCCCTTACATATTATTTGTATATATCTTATGAAGTCCATCCAACAGATATCATTCTAGCACAGTAAATAACAAGACGTGGAGGTGTTTGGGAATCCGGGATAAGACTTATGGCTATGGCACCATACATTCTGATGACGCCCAGTTGGAATATACATAGCAACAAGTGACAAACGCTCGTGGAACAGAAAAATAAATGACCAATAGATTATTTTAACTGTCTAATCTTTCGTCCGCCTACTCGGTTGATTCTCATCGATCGATTGTGGGCTCAGTATCCATCAATACCCGTGAACAAAAGCGTACGGTAACGTGAATTCTCGAAATTTGTGACTTCTTCGAATTCTGAAAGCTGAGTATGTTCAACCCATTTTGAGGGACATGCAATTGATGCTGGCATTTGCGTGATCATTATGATCTAAAGGTACCGTGGAAAAGCTCTCAGAAGATGAATCGTACTTTGAAAGTTCATAATGTGTGGCCATTTGAAGTTTCCTCGTCTATTTATGCTCTGTTGCTTCTGCCACGATTAGGGCTAGAACTTCGTGTACCTAGAATATCCAAATCAAAAATAGTAGATTGGTGTGTTTAAAAGTTCTAGTAAGGTCAGGTGAATGCAAGCACAGTATTGTTCAGATAGGCCACCTACCATTTTTAAAATTCAATCTGAACTTCAGATATTGAAATATCTGTTCAAGTTCACAACTTTCTTCCTTGGTCTCTTTCTCCATCTCCCTGAATCCTTGCTTTATGTTATACTCTCGATTCTCTGACAATAGAACCATCAATGCAATTCCTCAAAAACCAGTCTCTCCTCACCTCTTCCAACTCTCCAATTGTTAGTACTAATGAATAACTCCTCACATCCCTCTAACAACCACTTCCACTTCTTCGCAAAGGTTTCTTCCACCTCCCAACTTGCCGGTACCCACGGATCACCCCAAACAATAAATCCCGTTCTTCCTCCTCCACCCTCTAACCCATACATAATATCCCTACAAAACTCGGCATCATCCCATCCATCACCTCTTGAAAGCGCCGAAAGAATCAGATCTCTACATCTCGGAAATGGAAAGATATCAATCTCAGGATGATGTTCTATTTCGATCTGTAGACTTGTAGGTTTTAGCGCCGTTGGAAGATTTGATGGGTCTGGTAAACCCTGTGGATACTGTGTCGATGATGATGTGTTGAATGGAGAAAGAATATCATCATCCATACGATCGATGGGTAGTTTAAGAATTTCCACATTAATAGATAAAGCACGGATGATATTGAAGTGAAGAAGAGTAAGCAAGTAAGAGTCTGCCGAGATAGAAGTATTGGTGATGTAGGAATTGAATGATCTAGAAGCAATAATGCGTTTGACATCTATGTTATTGATACACATACATGTTTTTGGACGAGGTGTGGTAGGATCAAGGACTATGGGTCCTTGTGTTTCTATGACTTTGGTTATTGCTTCGATTCTTTTCGAGTCAACTTTTCTACGTTGTCCTAAGATACAGATTAATACAAACAATCAATTGGGTGATAAGAAGACTAGGGTCACAAACGAGAAGCCCGTTGATTCAACCGATTTTGCAATTTCCTCCTCATAACCGTACTACTGGTGCCCGTCCAATCTTCCTCTAGATTCTGAATCTGTGACCTTTGCTTCATAGGAAGGATTTAAATCCGGGGTATCTCCATACATGATGATTCATTCATGGGGCTATTCATATTTTCGGATGGCGGCGTTGTTTGATGAAAGTTTGCGAAGAGAAATGCAGCATGCTGACCTAGCCTTTTCTTTATGGCGGAGTTAAGGGGTAGTGGGAACCGAGTTGGTGCCATATCTGCGGGTTAAGCTAATGCAAGATGCTGACATTTAGCAGGGATTCTGACATTGCTGAGTCAGCGACGTGTCAGCGTAAAAGGGGCAATATACAGTTAAATAATGAGTTGGTTTTCGACTGGTTTACTTAGTCAAAAGGTTTTTCTGTTGGAAACAAACTAAGACGTCATGTCATTTTATTCGTAAATATGGTATATAGGTATATATGCCGCTCAATCATGATCTCGCATAAGCCCTTCTGCTTCATGGCCATCAGATGATCCTTCAATGGAATCAAAATCTTCATGACCATCATCAGTAGTCTTCATCAATCCTGCCATCCGAATAGCATCCTCTTGTCCTTTTTCCACATCTACCATCCAAATAAGCGGAATAGGTAACGCGATTAAAACTGCCAAAAACCCAAATGCCGGTCGAATTTGTCCCGTTGCATCTACAATTTTGCCAACAATTGCTGGTCCTACCGCCGAGCTTCCTTTGTCTGTAATTGCGAATAATGCATAAAATGCAGCTTCACTACCAGGTGGTATTAATAGACCATAAAAGGATCGGCAGTATGAAGATAAACCACCCATTACCATACCGTGAATGATACCTAGAGGGTAAATTTCATACCACTTTTGCAAACCTCCTACTCCCCAAGCCTGTACAAATGGTATAAAACCAAGAAGTCCATACAATGGAACCAATTCTAGAAGTAAGAGACAACAGACGATTATATGGTTTGTCCTCAAACTAAATCGTTTCGAAATGATAGGCCAAACCGTAGCGCCGACTATCCCGGAACTTGTAGCCACTATTGAGAGCACAGCGACAGCTACAGTTCCCATTTGTAACTCAGTTCTAGCGAACAAAATAGCAGTTGCTGAAATGGTTGCCACGGCGTCTGAAAGGAGGAACCAGGCAACAAGGAAAATTAAAACTTGTCTAAGTTTGACGGCAACCTTGACTGTTTTCCATAACGACTTCCAAGCGAAGATTGTGTACGATATACAAGTACGCACAAAAGCTCGTCCCTCATATAGGGCTGTTGGTAACGGGGGTCCAGGTCTATCTCGGAGCCACATAACGGATGGAATTGTAAATGTAAGCCACCAAGACCCAACGAAGAATAATACAGTTCGAAGAGGAAGCGTTGACGAAACTCCCATTTTGTTCATGAAATATAAAATAAGAATGCAAACCACTTGCACGGAAACTGCAGCCATGTAACCAATCCCTACTCCTTTAGATGATATCTGTGTGGAAAGTTGAAGATCTGAAGAATCGGCCTTGGAGCCCATATTGACTTCCTTGTCGGCTCCTTGGTTGAAGCTCTCTCTCGGCTTTCGATTACTCTGTTCGGAAGATATTGGTTGAAGAGGAACAGATGAAGAGCCAATTGGATGATCTTCATCACTCTGAATAACCGGATGGTTTAGAACTAATAATGGCAAGTAAGAATTAAGAATGACAAAAGAGCATCCAAGACACACAACACAGATGACAGTCAGCAAGGACCCCACCACAAAAATTTGTGGAACTACCAGAAGAAAAAGCATAGCAGACACAGATCCTGTGAAGCCAAATCCTGCTAGAAGCTTCTTACGCCATGTACCTGGAAACTGTCAGATCAAGATAGGCAACAAGATTACTAACAAACATACCATGGTCAACAACCGAGCTGACAGAGACAAGGGCAAGAGCCTGCATGAACACAGAAGCAGAAAATGTGTACATTGCAAAACTTGCTGTGGTCAACTCAGTACCAAACACATTGACGATGCATTGATGTGTATCTGGGCCTTCAGCTCTTGACATCAACGCATTAACAGTAGCATTTGCAATAGCGGTTGCATTTTTCGCCGTGCAAGGTGTGATTTTGTCTGTAAAAAGAACGCCTTGTTCACGAGCAAGTTGTTCTAATGTAACGGGTAAAAATGAACCTGTATACTGTGTCAATTTTGGTGTTTTCGAATCCGAGAACATGACGTACCGACAGCACAAACAGCGAATACCTCAGCTGCCAATCCATAACAAAAAAATCCTCTCAGCTCTCGATCTGTTGTTGGACTTGTATCTTCCGCTGGGTAGCGTGGGGCTCGTAGCCCAAAACCGCCATCTTCCATGAATTTGAAGTTACTGTGTGGGTATCATCGAATACAAAAGTTCAAGAAAAAATAGTTTTCACGCTCGAATGATATGAAGTTTTGTTGTTCTGAAGGAAGATGAGAAATGCATGTGGTTTTACTTGATTCCGTATCCTGTTTTAGCGCATCGGTACGAGCGGATGTGGCTTGTTTCCGGAGTTATTCCGATTCATCAATTGACATGTTTGTGGTATTCAAACGGATTCGAAACACCATTAGTTTTAGCATTTTATGGACGATTCGAAGCCAAGAGTGTTTAGACCCTTGCAAGATACAAGCTTTATTTCAAAGTCAACTGTTTTCTAATGAGTGTCGTAAGATGGGTACTAGATACTTCAGTGAATCTTCATGAAGGTTAATGATGCAATCAGTACCTCGAATACAAGCATTCCCCACACCAAGTTCCCGTTTGTCCGGAAATCTTGTCGACAATGTTAAAACCGCTTTCAGTGTGCTATTGTATTGAGAGATACTACATAGATACAAGTAGTTGATAACTTGGACTTGAGTTTTGCCCCTTTTCAACGTGGACCTCTGTGGTTGGATTGTCATGGCATTGAATTGGTCGCAAACGCTACACGCGCTTCATGCGAAATTGCGAATTGACCGTCTAATCTCGAGACAAGCAATCGCAACCTCCTTGAGTCTTAGACCATATGAAAGTCTCGGCTAATTATGTATACCTCATAATTAATGCAAGTTCTTGGGCTTTCAGAGCGGATGAACTGCCATGATTTGTGAAGCATTGGGCGGCATTATGTTTGTTTCATCATATCTCTGGGGAAGATGAAGGGGGGGGGGATATAATAGTAGTACCTCGACGTTTGAGCTAAAATTCCGAGTTCTTGTGAATGGGATTACACGCATCTTCATAACGTCAGCCTTTGAGGGAGCAAGAGGTTCGCTTTGAGCTCACAAAGTCTAGGAGCAATGAAATGGAGATTTTGTCCTAGAGTGGTGCACCTGTAAGTATTTATAGGCTATCATCATTTATAGTCATCATTTATAGGTCAAGGGTTTAGCGCTTTTAGACCCTCAAAGCCTAAATCATCTGTCCACCCCCAGACAACAGAGTAATGTCTTGCCAGTAGAAGCCATTCCTCAACTTCATCTAGACCCTCAAGCCTGTCCACTCTTTCTCTTTCTCTGCCTGCGACCCAATGTTCCCAGAAATCTTCTATGCTCACGGCATTAATGCCACCCTTCGCGTTACCAAACCCAAGACTTACTAGTCTATCCTTCTGATCCTTAAGCGTCTTGTACTTCTGTATTGTAGGCATAGTGATTCCCCTTGATGCTAGATTTTCTACCATCATTTGTCCAAAAGCATCGTGTACTCCCACTGGCTCGTAAAGAACAATCCCAATTCTTGGGATCTTGTCTGTGAACCATCTTATTATACTTTGTGCCGCTGTTATCTCAAGATAACATAGACAACATTCGGATATTATCAGCGTGGCGATGTCGCTCTTGATACCATGAAATGAATCGAGGCCAATTGTGCCAGGTAGTTTCCGGAGGTCCAAAGGATGGCAAACGTATCCAACTTCTGAACGAGACTCAATAGTGCGGCTAAATCCCCATTCAGTATTTTCCTGTGGCCCACTAGCCGCCGTCAATTCTGCAAGCTCGCCATCCTTATGTCCAACCTCAAAGAACTTTTCGTTTCCGATGAGGCTTGAATGATTTTGTTGTACTAAATGATTTTTCGCAACGCATACAGATGGGAAATCAAATTCATGGTAAATGACATTATTGTGCAAGTTCTTCGCCCGAAGACGAAAATAACGAGTATCTGTTCCCGCGCCCAAAGATATTATTTGTTTTTGCTGCGAAGGAGAATCATCAGGTTGTGATAAGAAGGATTCGATGAGGAGGTCTAAAGCAGTAGTGCGAGAGTATGTACCTAATCAAAGTCACAGATTAGCTGGTTCCGAGTAGGTCAGTGGACTGCACTCGCAGCAACGAAGGCTAACGAACCTCTGTTTATGATTGGCAGCCTTCGTGTTCCACTTCCTTTGACGAAATACTGAGCAAATTGGTCCTCGAGATAGCCAAGATTGACTGCACTAAGACGAGACACAGCTGCATCTGTATCGGTGCCTTGAATGGCATTATCTCTACGATTTGAAGAGACCTCCGAATGAGGATTCAAAGGATCGCGTAGGCCTTGACCTCTACCTCTGCCACGAGACCGAGATCCACCTCGCAATGAGAGAAGGTTGGGTATTTGCTGTGTCGACATTGTTCAGGCGCCAATTTGTTGCGTACTGAAAGACTATGTCTCGATGGCCGCGATGAATGAAGGTAATTATGTATGCTGTAGCTCCAAGCTGTGGTGGGGTTCTAGCCCAAGGCTATTTAGCTGAATAGCCTTGTGCGAGGCTGAAAATTGTCCCTAGGGTAGCACACGTGACAGTGATCATGCTCTTAGTAAGCAAGTTCCATGATGTCGCCGATTTGACCATTGCTACAAAGATTTGTTCCACAGCGGCACTTACGATGAAAGCCATGAGCGCAACATTCGGTATGAATGTTAAATCTCTTGTTGCCGCCAGTGGCACACAAGCATGGATTTGCAAGATGCATCCATCAGCTGCAGTGGTACCCATGTTATCAAGAGGATCTGAGTAGTACTCTGAACTTGACCACATTCAAACAACCCCTGTCTCAATATAGGTATCTAAAGTTTGACACTCACATTTTACGAGTATGGAGATCATGAGAGTATCACCACGAATGCCGAAATTGTTGGAAGTGTCGTGATCTCCTTTCGTGATCTCCTTTCGTGATCTCCTTTCGGCATAGTTGCAAGAAGGGTTCACCTCCGCAATCGCTTGATCCCCGGTAACTTTTATTCAATACATACCTTGCTACCGGTATGTGCTGTGCTTTCTTGAAGTTATCCGATTTTCAATGAGATTTGCCGAAAGTTTAGCTTAATACATATTGGTATGGATATGTATCCGCATTCCAGCTGGTTTCCAAAACAAACAATCCGGAGAATGCTTCCATACATATACTTAAGTCTACGCATACCTGGCGTTGTGGAAAATAAATAATTACGTCAACACCTTTCTTCTTATCTCCAAACAAACGAATGCTAGCAGTCTGAGTCTGTAACTATTGAATTGGAGAAGGAAAGGGAGGAATTGATCTTCAGAGTTCGAGATGTAACAATTTGCGAGAAGAGGGGATGCAAATCTTTTAACGAGAAGTGTTCTTAGCATTGCTTTGATTGATTCGACTTTCGTTGTGGTCTATTACGAATGTCAAATTTTATCATTCAATTGATAATATTTCCCGCCAACAGCCAAGAAAAAAACACAAGGATCAGAAGCATGTCTTCAAATCAGCTCTAAACCTTATTTGGTTCATTTAATTTAAACTATCTCAACTACAAGGGGCTTATCATTGGTCGATCTTTTCATTTTAATTCCCGCTCGACCTTAGCGTCAGGAACACAATATTATGGCTTTTCTCTTATCCAATCAATTTTAGAATTGAACGGAAGATAAAAGCCGGTTCAATTCATGGGTTTCATCATCCAATTTCCTATACCGCCTGCGCAAAGCCTGTCAAAGACTCAATATGAACTAACGTGTGATGAGAAAGATAGGAAAGAGTAAATGGGGAAATGCCTTGACCTTTTTCGTAGACGTTCCTAACCATTCCTATATGGAATTGGTGACCTGCAAGCGCAGATACCTCCAACTGAACCGTTTATCCACCCGCCCACCTTCACTCCCCTACATCCTTTATCCTCGTCCTTCTCCTCAATATCCAGTGTGTTCAAAATCACTCTTTTTTGGTTGCTCGTCGCCATTACGCTCATTACATTTGCTATAGAAAGCACCTCACTCATTTTGAAAATTGGAATAGTTATTGACTTCATTGACATCGTGGGCATCATTAGTTTGAGGAGAAAATATAATACGCTAAATTTCGCCGACACATACGAAAGGAAGAGAGGATATACACAGAACAAAAAGCGCATCAGAGATCTTGCAATACGAGCCGAATTGGGTTTGATCGCAGATTTCACTACTTTCACAATGCAGTTCTTCAATGTACCAATCGCAATTGCTGCAGCAGCAATCCTATTATTACCTTGCGAAGCCAAGCTGGGCCATGGACTTTCCCCTCTCGATATTCTACAAAAACGACACTCTCATAACAGACTTCATGCGTCGCCACGAGCAGAAGATTCTAAGAACTCACTACAAAAGCGTGGTACTTGCGCATTTCCAACGGATGCTGGATTGGTTGCCGTTACACCCGATTCTACAAACGCGGGATGGGCAATGAGTCCAGATCAAGCTTGTACTCCAGGCTCATATTGCCCATATGCTTGCCCTCCTGGTCAAGTGATGGCGCAATGGAATCCAAAAGCCACTTCATACACTTATCCATTGTCTATGGTATGTTGGGATAATTTTGGGCCTAGATGAACTGCTAACCGTTTCGCAGGATGGAGGATTATACTGCGACACGAATGGCAAAATCAGCAAACCATTCTCCAACCAACCTTATTGTGTGTCAGGAACTGGTACAGTTGGAGTCGTAAATAGCTGTGGTGGAAGTGTTTCGTTCTGTCAAACTGTTTTACCTGGGAATGAGGCTATGTTAATTCCAACATCAGTGGATGGATCCTCTCAGTTGGCGGTTCCAGGTACAAGCTACTGGTGTGAAACCGCAGCTCAGTGAGTACTAAACGTCATACTGTGGTTTCGTCAACCTAACAGTTTATAGTTACTATATCAATGCGCCAGGAGTCTCGACTGCCGATGCTTGTATTTGGGGTGATGGTTCAAAACCTATTGGAAATTGGGCTCCATATGTTGCCGGAGCTAACACTGTCGCCAACGGTGATACCTACCTTAAAATTGGTTGGAATCCAATTTGGACATCCTCTTCCCTTTCAGATACCATGCCTAATTTTAGTATCAAAATCGAATGTTCTGGATCTGGATGTAATGGGCTTCCTTGTTCAATTGATCCATCAGTTGTTGGAATTGGAGGAGTTACCAGCGCCGACCAAGCTTCAGGGGCTGGAGGTGCCAATTTTTGTGTTGTTACTGTTCCTTCGGGCCTAACTGCTGATGTTGTGGTTTTTGAGCTTGGCGGTTCCGGATCTTCGGCTTCTTCGTCGTCTAAAGCTGCTTCAAGTAGTGCTTCGCCAACTCCTTCACCAACCCCAACCCCAACTCCCAGCTCATCATCTTCTATTTCAACTACTTCGACAACTCCACCTCCATCAACTAGCAGTCTTATCTCGTCTACATCTACATCTACATCTACATCTACATCTACATCTTCCTCCTCTTCCTCCTCCTCCTCCTCATCTTCCTCCTCATCCTCCTCCTCCTCATCCTCCTCCTCATCCTCCTCCTCCTCCTCCTCTTCCTCTTCTTCCTCCTCCTCCTCATCCTCCTCCTCCTCTTCCTCTTCCGCAATCTTATCCTTGTCGATCTCTATCAAAGCAAGCCCGACTTCCTCACTTTTCAGTCACACAACAACCTCTATTGTTGCTTCCGCCTATCCAACCGACGAGGCTCACGTGTTTCTTCAAGCTGGAAACTCTACTGTCAGCGCATCGAGTGTTCCTCTAGCCCAAACAATGTCCAGCACTGGTACTGGTACTGGGGTAATGAGCCCAATCGCAAGTGCCGCCGAAACCGCTTCTGCAACAGCAACAGCGTCAAGTGATAAGAAATCGGTAGCTACATCAACTAAATTATCAAATTCGATATTTGGCCTCGTCCTACTCCTTGCCATCGGCTGCTTAATCTAATCTCTGCCATTTGATGATACTATATCCTCATTCTCATCGTATAATTTCCTATCTCCTGGATATCTTTTCAAATACTATCTTCTAATACGTCTGGACCACGTAATATTTTCTTCGGCTTCGCCTTTATGACTTCACTTTCTGTCCAACACATACATTCTTATATTATTATTGCTCAACGCAACACTCACTTTTACTTCGAATTATTTCTTCAACCCAAATACATTACCGATGGTACAGGAGTTCCCGAATACTCCATATACCAGACATGTCACTTTTGAAATCTATCGAAACTAGTTTCATTGCCATTTTTTCTGTCTTATTTATACCCCTATTTTTATGCTTTATTCGTAACACGAATTGGAGGGAGATGGAGTGATGGATTTGAGTGTTTTCACTCGATTGCTTTTTTTATTTAAATTTTTATGATGCGTATATGTGATTGATGTTCATACACGATTCTTTTGGCGCGGACATTAGTCTTTTTGGAGCGAACTTTTACAAGAATAGTTTCTGTCCTATTTCTTTCTGGTGAAGATTGGACTGGGGGTGTGGAAAGGCGAGTGGGCTACTCGAGCTTTACTTGGTGGGTGGGTGGCTGGACTTTGGAATTATACGTATAATATTTATATCTAATGTTGAGATATGGCGATGGTTGGATGGCAGAGGGGTTGAAACTGGTGACATCTGGGGTGGAATTGAAATTAGTAGATGAGAGAAGATGGGAAGGGAGAAGAAATGGCATGCTGATTTGGTGCGGAATTGGGTGGAGTGGAAGATATGAGATGAGACTGAAGAGGATGGTTTGGCTATGTAGTGATGGAATGAATGAGGATATTATTCCGACGGTTATACCTACTTTGTCTGTTTGGTTTGTCGCTGTGATAGCATTATGCCTATCCCCTCTACTCCCTTCTATATGGGTGATAGAAATTTAGATATTACAATTTCTTAACATAACTGTTATACAATGATTATTCGGTCCATGCATTGCGCAATGTGCAGTAATGGAAGAGTTCTCCAATTTTCCATTCCATTCCAATACCATAACCGAAGAACAGCTCCAAATATCTCGATCCATCTCACTTACGAGTCTATCATAAGTTTATACACGAGAAGATAGCATGTTCCGAATTGCAAGGGTCCAAAATCACTACTATATATATAAAAGTACCCACAAATAAAAACACATTACCTATCTATCTATCCACAAAACAAGCAATAGACACCACTTCGAGTCGCAATTGAGCCCTTGATATACCTACTATCAAACCAGATAATATCATATCAGATAGGGAAACGAATTCTCTATTTCGTGCTTCTTTAAAAAGATAAAATAAAATAAAAACAGAACTTTTCCCCCTTTCCATAAATGCAAATAGATGGATTGATGCGGTTTCTTGATATCATTTCTGCTTAGATTGAAAGAATGTATGTGATGATGTGTATATATTAATTAGTATTATTCTATAATTAGGATATATGATTATGATGTAGTCCTGAGGGGTATGCCCCATCGGGATTGGGATTGATGTTTGTGGATACACGAGATGAAAGAGTAGCTATATAAGCATATATATATATATATGTATGTATGTATGTATGTATGTATGTGTGTGTGTGTGTGTGTGTGTACGAGTCCGATAGCCCCTCATTAATTTTCGCTAAGATGCGCGGGGTTGTATATCCATTTACTATTAAAATCATTCGACTATAGTTTCAAATAAATATTGACACTTAATTAATTCAGAAATCTTAGAGAGCCTCGCTAGCAAGATTAGTATAAGAGAATACTCTTTTGCTCATAGTTTGTTAAATTGACTAGATCCCATAACCTCTCTGAGTTGTGACCTCATTTTATCAAATGACCTTACGTTATCACTCCGAAAGAAATATTGAGATTTGTTTGTTAAGTGTATTTATTGTGCATATAAAAGTTACCTAGGTATGAATATTGACATTTTGAAATCAGTCCTTATATACACTTCCTCTCCCACCCTCTTCCCTCATTTTTTCCTTACTCCCAAATCTCACTTCATTTAAAGGTTTGTAGTACCAGTGGCAATCAAGTCCAACCAAGCTGCAAGTCTGTTGTCACCAATCATTAGCTATTATACCCTCCAAATCTCAAATCCTTAATAGAGACAAGGATAGTGAGGTACTACTACTAACCTGTATCCTGCCTTGGCAATCTGTAACTTAACCACTGGGATCGCAGCTGCATAATATCCATTGGTACTCAAATCACCTGTCTTGACCGACGCAACTCCATCTACAAAAACAGTATCGCAAACATGGGCATTTGTATCAGATGCCCAAACCATTGAGGAAGTAATTGGATCATCGATATCGATATTCTTAGTCCAGCCTGCTTTCAAAGAAGAGTATGTTCCGGTTTTGATGGCGGTTGTAAGAGTTGCTACCCATGTCTTGGCATCGGAAAGTGCGTAACCGCCAGTGTATTGTTCGGGAATCGCAGTATCCCAAATTGAATGGAGGTTGGTGGTTTTGCCGGCGTAGGTGACGGAGATGGTGTTTCCACCTACATCGAGGTTCTCATCGTGGAGAGGTTGGTGGATGTCGCCAAGAAACTAGGATGTATGAGTAAAGGGTGTTTATGGATATATTGACGGCTTGCCCACGAGGGAACAAATGTGGTACGGATTATCTTTTTTATGCGAGATGCCCATGCGCCTTGGAAATGACATGTAGAATAAGGGGAATGGAGACATGATGAAATCCAGAATTGGGAGAGGAATTCAGAACATACGTGAATGATCATCTAGGGAATATTAGTAATGGTTTTCGAAAGGAGGATTGGTGCTTACCTTGGCAGCAATGTCCAAATTGGCAGCACTTGCAGTGCCTTTTTGCAAGATGGTTGTCTATCGTGAATTAGTATCACTCGTAAATCCAAATCTAACGCAGACTCACGTAGTTGTTGATGGCACTAATGATACATCCTGTAGATCCACAATCTCTGGAGTATGAAACGCCACAGGCTGAAAAGGTGTTATGTCAGCATCGTTTTACTCGATATGGTAGTTGATTTGAGCAGATAAATTTCCCTTTATCATTCTACTTGAGGGAATCGTTAAGAAAATCTCTTTACTCACAAGAAGGTGGGTTATCTTGAGCATCGATGTAATGGAAAGGTGCCGTGAAAGTTCCAGCAGTGGTGTATCGGTATGAATCAGCCTGTAGAGGGCTTAGAAAAATGCATGTTCACTTTTATATGTGTTGGAAGACTAACCCATGCAGCAACAGAGGCCAAGTAGTCTGCGCTGGTATCACCCAAAATGTCTTGGAAATAGGTCTTTGTGGCAGTAGAGACTGTGGAAGCGTGATATTAGAGATATATATGATATCACGGTAAAGATCAGTACTCACCGAAGTTGGTCGCAACGTATCCAACAGTATAATGTCCCAAGGTACCCCATGCGTATGTAGCTGGGACCCAAGAGGAAAGGAGAAGTGCTGCACTAGTTTGAACCTTCATGATGAAGTCGGAATGCCAAGAAAGATGGAGAAAAAAACCGTGAGGATTGATTGCTGTTAGAGAGGACTGCTGGTTGATCAAAAGCTTGGATGGAAATCCATAACTCTTTATACTTCAGACAATGAATTATCTTGGCCACATCCTGATAGTGGTTCAATGTGAATTGTGACTTCCTACATGTGAAGATATCCACATACTTTCTCCCCTCCATGATGGTGGTTGTGAAAGAGGCAGGTCAAATTTGCTATGCCTTCCCATTCCCCCCATCTTCCACCCACCCTCAAAAGTTCTTCTACACGACCCACGAATAACGCATCAAAGATACGAAACGATCTCGACGCGCATATACCAAACTACTGATAGCATAAATCGGGGACGGCCGTTGTCCGCCAAGATTTTTGTTCATGCTGAAATATATACCAGGATTCCAAGAGTGGTATACAGCAATGCTCGTGAGTGGAATGCCAAGCACTTGCCAGGCCACAAGCTGCTCATTCTAGAAACATGCACGATAGCCACATTTCAACCACCTTCCCGACTAGTTACGAATTCCCGATTATCACTGGATATCATACATAAATTCCAACATGAAGAGTATCGTCGCTCATTGTATGGCTGGATTGAAAAAGAGAACTAGCAACTACCGTCTTCTCCGCATGTATGCAGGTCAGAGATGAATCTACAAGGACTTAGATAAAAGATAGCCAGTTATCTTTACATGTGTGCTTGGAGATATGGATTGAAAGGTTGCGTCGTGGTTATAGAGTATTAAAGTATAAGGTTGTTTAGTAAGAGTTCGGGGGGTCTGCTAATCTTGGAGAAGCGTGATCTTTGTCAGCGGATCTATCTTTCTATTTTGCCAATCGGCTTGTAATCGGCTTGTACACGTCCGTATTTCCATTTTTCTATGCTGCATGCACACGGAATTCATGTCAAGTGTCTCCATCGTTCATCCGACCATCGGCGGCGAGGCTGCAATCGCAAAGGGAATCCCCATAGAAGTGAGTTTGTAGAAAATGCTTGAATTGGTACGAGTCTACATAACCTAGGCAGATCATCCTATATACCACATACAAAACTGTATTAGGTATCTTTTTCCCACGAACGCCCGATTGCGCCTCGATATACAATCCTTGATACACATGATAAATTAGTTTTAGTCTTCGGCCATATCAATATCTCCATCAACATCACTGCTCTTCCTCTTTTTCGATTTCTTCTTTTCCTTCTTCTCTCCGCTATCCTTATCTCTCTTTCTCTTCTTCTCTTTCTTCTCCCCATCTTCAACTGGTGCCTCAAATTCTTCAGCCCTCTTCTTCATCTTCTCCTCCTTCTCCTCCCTCTGCTTTTCTATCCTCTCCTCTTGAGTTTTCCTCTCCTTTGCTTGCTTGCCCAAAAAGTACTCTCCACTCTCAATTTGTAGATCCACCTTGCTCTTCTCTTGTGCTGGTGGGAATGGAGTGTAAACCTTCTTGCTCTTGTCGGTAACGTTTCTGGGTACTCTTCTCTTATTCAAATTCCTCTTCTTGAATTGCGGCAAAAATCTATCCCAACTCTCGCCCGCTAATTCTGGGTCCTTCGCCAACTCTCGCTTGATCATTAATTCCTTAATATGATATATAGGATGAATGTTGGCCATGCAATCTTCGATGATTCGTCGAATCTCTTTCAGGCCTTTGTAAGGACCCATAGCTGATACAGTATTTCCTTGAACTAGTAGATAGCATTCTGTAAGGAGTTCCAACGCTTTCAAGGTACTTCCATTTGGACCTAAGATTCTCTGTCTTCTCTTCACGAATCGTTCCTTATTTCGAACCAGATTACGGATCTTAATGACATCGCATGCTACACCATCTTCAAGAATCTTGATCGCTTGTGGCGCAGGCACACTACGTGCGAGTAGCTTAATAAGATCTCGTGCGTTGAGAATAGCAGCTGGATCGTATGTCTTTCGGGTAGTCTTGACCGTCATAGAACCTTCGCGCAAATCAAGTGTCGCAGCGATACCGAATTTCTCCAGCGATTTCATTATAAGTGGCCAGACTGTCTTGAGGTAAACTTCGCGATATTTGGGGAAGAGTGTTGCGAAGGAGGACTCTTCTGTGAAGGTACCGCCTGCATTGTCGGCAGGTGTGAATGCTTCAATCTAGTAGGTATTGATTAGTATTGCGCCGAATCAATAGAACTGGAAAACTTTAGAAGTCGTGGAGAATTTACCTTCCACTTGTCGATATCATCTGTATCCCAAGGCTTTTCCTTATTGTATACTGAAGGCATTGTGAATGCTGATGGTGAGGGGTGTTTGACCGATGAAGCTTCAAATATAAAATTCCTACTCAAAAAAAAGTTATGGCAGAATAAGAATATTTTTGAAACTTTGCATTTGATCTAGGTTTCCGTAGTAGCTTGCTAGCTTGCAGCTAGGGTTAGCCAAACCGACCACTAATGTTATCGATCACGTGAACTACCACGGGGTCCATCCTCGGATCGGCTGGATCGGAATGTTCGTTTACCCCTGAATATTCAAGCGGAGGATTGATTGACAAGATTGACAGATTTACAGATTGTTGGTGATTGAGGCGATTAGGATTAAAGTTATCAAATCGCGTTTGAAGAATTCGTCATCCATAAACGTTTTTACTCCGTACCTGTACTCAGTACAACTCGGCCCTCTTTTTACCAGCTGAAAACCCTCATCTTATGTAGGATTTCAATGGTACTTACCCGTTAATGCCGTTTATGCCGTTCATGCCAGTTTATATCATCTATGCATATCATTGATCGATTTACGCTGATCAGCTTATCGGGGTAAATGGATATACATACATACACCTGAGCATCTCAGAATGGGTCCACCGACACATTACTCCGTGTGCTTTTATTTATACGCACACATGATCAGGACAGGAAAAGACTAATCTATTGTTTCTAACTGGCTCGTGACACATTTTATTTTTATCCTTTCCTTCCTTGAGCTTCCTTCTAACCTACAGAAGTGACCGTAATCTTAAATTTCGATCTCAGGGGTAAACTAGAGATGTTCTCGATGGCTTGTTTTCAAGGATTCCTAATGGTCAGCCTTGTTAATTTCCTTGCACTCTGTTGAGATTGCCTCGATTGTTATCGACTGCCGATTAATCTGATCCACTGAATTATCTCAGTTCGTCAGGAACTCTCAAACCCTTGTGCCGCCTTAGCGCTACAGTCGTGGATCATCTCCTCATAACCTCCACCCGGATACATGTCATTATATATCATATCGTATAGCTTGATCGAATCAGACGAATTCGACCTAACATACCAGCTGTTATGTATAGATTATGATAATTAGGGCTTGCATTGATCGCATTACAGGATTAAGAGAGGTTACACTCATTCTAGATGATAAGCTTACTTTAAGTGATGATTGCTTCCATTCATTTTCGTTCCGTCGTGCTGCTTCTAGAAGATTGCTTTTTTTATCAGTCCATCTATCTGAATCTTGAAACTTCATATTACCATAGCTTCTTAGCAGCTCCAGTTAGATGTTCCGATCTTGCATGCATCGATTGATGTGCTCAATGCTGTAACTAGAAACTTGTACAGAGTAGAGGAGATTCCGAGGAGATGAAGTAATTCAATTCAATCATAACAATATGAAACTCCTCCGTATTGTACACCCAATTTCAAATACATTCTTGGACTTCAAAAGTAATAATGAGTAGGTAGACAACTCATTCCTCGTAGTAAAAATTGTACATTTTTGGAACTTGTCATAATGCCATTATCAGGTACCTTGCGTCCGGGAGTATCCTTTTTATAGATTGTTTCGATTGCAGGGTAGCGCGAATGGATAAGGGGCGGCCAGGATCCAGCTGCCATTCCTTTTTCCTCAATAACTTCTTTCTCAATCTTTGCAACTCTGATTTGATACTTTGTATTATAACATCATTTACTGTCTCTTCATTCATCGTTCTCATATACCCAGAATCCAAACCAATCCCTTTTAAAAGTCCGGAGTTCATTGTCATTCGTTTGGGCCAACCGAAAAGTCTCGTGCTTCATTCACATACCTGCAATTCTCAAAGAAGAATTTCATTTTAGCTACTAGTGTCAGCGTACTCGCCCTGCTTCTGGCTATAATTCGAACGATCTCTGCTATTTTCGATATAGACATTTGAAGATATATAAAAGTTAAGGAACAGTCGATTCCAACCTTAATACAACCGCATACCTCGCGTTCTCTTTCGAACGTGATTTAATAACAACCCCCCCAAACCGCAACCACGGCTTCTACACTCGCTCCCATTTATCGGGCATCGCCCCTCGATATTCATCTGCGGCCTTCTTCGGGAGACTCAAGTCGAGATCTGCCACCTTTCCGAATGTCACCCTCAATGAGCGATGGAAGGCAATCATTGCCAATCATGCCACCCATGGATCCAATTTCTCGACCATCTTCGACCTCAACAGTGAACTCTTTACACCATAGCGCATCACTGCCACAACTCCCTGGTCTATCAGCACTGGCTTCATTAGCTTCGAGTACAAGCTCACCACAATTGAGGTACGTTCGCATTACGGAGGAAAACACAAATTGATGTTACCATTGTCTCGGATGATGGAAGGGTTTCAATTCAATTGAAGATAGCAGTTTTGAGTTCCATGCTTCTTGTTTCTTATGGAAGGAACAAAGACTATCCATTCTTGAAAATATTTGAATCAATGTTGGCATTCCTTGAAGCTTTCATGGATAAGGGAATTGTAGTTTCATATATTTGAATGCTATGATGTACAACATACTAAAGCATGGTTCAAAAGCTAATTTAGCACATCATAGAGCATTCAATGTTGGACAAACTGTAAATATGGGGTATGCGACATCATCACCATCTGCTACATCCGGGGGAGGGCAAAACAATTCACCAGTACGTTGTATAATCTCTTTCCCCCCCTACTACCTTATGCCGCTATACATCGTCTATTTGTATCAATCTCGCGTTCTATTCTTTATACGGTCATTGTTCAGAAAATCAGCGGAAGCACTTTCCAATGTCTCTCTCTCTCTGAGTCTGATGATCCGATCTCCATGTCACAGATTTGTGTGGCTTTTCATTTTCTTCCTTTCCTAATCCATATTCTCCTCCTGTCCCTCCTATCCTGCCAATCACTGGGGATAAAGGTGCCGATAAGTGTTATACGGTCGCCTTTTCTTTATCGGACAATCATCCCTTGTCGTTTAGTCTTTTATGACCAACCGTACTCGGGATTTTCCGTCCGTGCCTACCCATCCATCCCACTACTTCACACCACCTCAAGCGATATCAGCAAGAGGAACAATCTGCGAGAATTTTCGTTCCATTTCCCAATCTCCGATAACGATAGCGATTTTGCAAATTATCATACTATCAAATCAATACCACAATCATGGCTACCATGGCTAACAATGATCGCGAAACCCAACAGCCTACCTGTCAGAATTGCCAGACTTCAACGACTCCTTTATGGCGAAGAGATGAGATCGGATCTGTATTATGCAATGCTTGTGGTCTCTTCCTGAAATTGCACGGGCGACCTCGGCCGATAAGCCTCAAGACAGATGTTATCAAGAGTCGAAATCGCGTGAAGAGTTCAGGTACTGCTCAAGGTGCAAAGAAAAAGGTATTTATTCTATTGCAATTAATTCTGTATAAACGGCACGGTGGCTAACGCGTTCTGTCGCAGACTCTATACGAAGCTAATGGTCTCGACCAAGCGCGATCGCAAGCTGGCACACCACCGCCAGGTTCACTTGGACATAGAAGAGCATCAGGAAAGTCTGCCAACGGCCATTCAGATGGATCGAATTCTCCCATCTCCAGAACTGCGACGCCCTCGATGTATGGTAATCATTTACCCCCATTTAATGGGAATGGCTTGGAAGAACATCATTACAATCACTCCCCGTCTCTTCCGCCTATGCACATTCGACAACCTTCTCCGGGCGATATACGATCTACGTCCCCATCTATGAATGGCCCGCATGGTCTCGAAGTACCTAAGACGTACGAACAGCTTATCGCCCAGAATTCATCTTTGAAAACTCGCGTCAACGAGCTAGAGGTTATAAACGAACTCTTTCGTGGTCGAGTCACCCAACTCGAACAAGATGAAGCCAATGCGAATCAAGGAGTGGCGATGCTCAGAGAGTCAGAGCATAATTTAATGAGTCGACTTGAGGAATCTCAACGTCGAGAAAATCAATTGAAGCGTCGCCTGGATGATGTTGAGCGTGAACTCAACGAATTGCGTGACGGGGCACCTCGCGCTAAGAAAATGCGTGTTGCAGATATGGTTGGGGACAGCGAATCGTCAACTCCACAATCAGTCACTTCATAGTTCGGCAAAATCACCACCACCTCTCATTGATCTTATGCGATTCATGAAAATATCAAGATTGGCGAGTGGCGTTTCTTTTTGCTTCTTGTCGATGGATGATACCACATAACGAAATCTTTCCTCTACTCTAGTGCAGCACGTTGATCCCAATGGAAATTTGTTTGCATTCCCTTCACATCAAACTCCAGAATCCACCTACATTGATGGATTGTACTACCACTACAAAATTATGCGCTTCCTTTCTTGCATTTGTTTCCCATGTTATGTTTAGGATCTCATCACCAAAAAAATTATGCGGGTAGACGCATGGATGGTCGCGTCACCACTTTAATGTCAAAATAATAACCCACACACCTTTCGCTTTCGGCATCTTCAGGTATTGCAATTCACGACGCCGATCTTAGACTTGGACATGCAACACCATGAAGCCTGACGTATACTTCACGAATGACAACACTGTCAGGGGAAGGGGGGACTCTAAGCTACGAGTTTCAATGGAGAGTTAGGATTAGACATGAAGTTGCGTTCTTTCTCGCAAGGTTTTCCTCCCCCTTCTGCTCATGCACGACGCAAAAATAAGAGCTCGTGCTGTCCTTGCATGTTTATGCACTATCGCTTCTTTTTTCAACGAACGCCGGTCAAGCGGATGGCAGCGTTGTGATATAGTTTATTTAGCCTTTACTGATACGATGATTGCACTTCGAGAGCAAAATAAAAGTTCATGGTTCTGAAGACTCTGTCTGTTCTACCTTTCGCATGACATGATATGATGATGTGAAGTGACATGAAATGAAATGATGCTGCAAAGAATGATGTGGTGATGCATCATGCAGAAGAAAAAAATCTCTTATCTTCCTATCGAGCCTATCTCTATCTCTATCTTATCATGCTATCTATCGGTTTGTCTATCTATCTCTATAGATAATAATAGCGGTATCGATGAATGGGCCCCATGCCCCGTGATCGACGAAAGCGGTGAAGGTTTCCTACGGAACGAATCGCCAACGATTGCGAGATGTATTATCAACCGTTATTGGTCAAACTGGAATCTATCAATTGGAGAGCTTGAAAAGTGTACTACTACTAGTAGACTGGGAATTGGTTCAGGTGGATATTTGTGCTTTAGGGAAAAACAGAGCGAATGGTAACAAATTCCATACATGGAGTACTTGCCCTGGTGTGCTCTGGTGGACTGACCCCGCGAGATCTGAGCTGTAGGAAGAGAGAGTACGAGCCCCCATTACCCTGCGTCAGTGATTGTGTTCGCTGTATCTGGTTTCCCATCTGATAATTCACTTGAACAGGGCACCTTCTCTTCGAACATGTAGCGTTGTACTTCCGGATCTATTCGGATAGTAAAATGAATAATATGATTTATCTATGATATTACCATTTATGCATTTATGTCATGGAACGGAAATGGAAGTGACATTTGTGACGCGAAAACGAGCCACTTGCAGGTCGTGGTTCTTCAGGCGCGTCTTCCCAACATCAATCGCGTTCAACACTCAAAAGAAAATGTCATGGCGACTATAAAACCTATTGAAGGCCGGACGGTGAGAATGTCTCTAGGATCCCAGCTTGCTATATAGGACTTACTGATAATTTAATATCGACAGATCCATCAGATCCAGTCTGGCCAAGTTATTGTTGATTTATGTTCGGTGGTGAAAGAACTGGTGGAGAATAGTCTGGATGCCGGAGCAACGAGTATTGGTAAGAACATGTACATATCTATACTCTTAAGATTTCGCTTGCTAAAGATTAACTAGATGTGCGATTTAAGAATCAAGGGCTCGAAGCAATTGAGGTACAGGACAATGGTGGTGGAATTTCTCCGCAGAATTATGATACCTTAGCACTCAAACATCATACCTCGAAATTGTCGACATACAACGACCTCACAACTCTTCAAACGTTTGGGTTCCGTGGTGAAGCCTTATCTTCATTATGCGCACTCTCAAATTTCTCCGTCGTAACATGCATGCCAGAGAGTGCCCCGAAAGGCACGAAGCTCGAATTCGAGATCTCAGGAAAATTAAAAGGCACATCGGTCGTGGCGGCGCAGAAGGGAACTACAGTGATAGTAGAGAACTTGTTCAACAACCTGCCAGTAAGACGACGAGAGCTTGAGAAGAATGTAAAACGAGAATGGGGCAAGGTCACAGGTGTTTTGGGGCAATATGCTTGTATACAAACAGGTATCAAGTTTACAGTCTCCCAGCAGGCAGCGAAGGGCAAAAAGACAACGATTTTTTCTACGAAAGGGAATCCTACTACTAGAGAGAATATTGTTAATGTGTTTGGTGCGAAGACTCTGACCCAATTGATTCCAATGGATTTACGTTTAGAGTTGGAGCCCACGAGTGGCCCTAGTCAGAGACGGAGTACACAAAATGATGGTGACACTAAAGACATCCGAATTATTGGCCACATTTCGCGTCCAGCTACGGGGGAAGGACGTCAAACTCCTGATAGACAAATGTTCTTCGTGAATTCAAGACCGTGTGGACTTCCTCAAGTGGCAAAAGCTTTCAACGAAGTCTACAAATCATACAATGGATGGGGAAGCACTCAGTCCCCATTCATATTTGCTAATATTGAATTAGACACTCATTTGTATGATGTCAATGTTAGCCCTGATAAACGTACTATTTTACTACACGATCAGAGTCGTATGTTGGAGAACCTCAAGACGGCCCTTGCTGGGCTTTTTGAAGGTCAGGATCATACGATACCAGTGTCTCAATTACCAGCACAGAAGCAACCGCAATATAAACAATTGACTATTAATCGAGAGGCTACTGGTACGTCCAAAAGTTTACAGAAGCGTTCGCAAGCATCTCTGCAATCTACCGAGGAAGATGACGCGGCAGAGGACGAAGAGGAAGAGGAAGAGCAAGCTTTGGGTGCCGTCTCGGAATCTAGACGATCTAGTAACTCTCAAAGCACAGCTAGTCAGGATTCTCATGTGCAGTCTAATTCAAAAGCAAAACGTTCTGCTATATCACGAAACTCATTGTCGCGAGATGGCGCGGCTATAAATTTGATTTCAGATTGGGCCAGTGGTAAGTCTGAGGAACGGAGCGATCAACCGCCTGCACCTCCCAAAGGTATGCAAGATGTTCGCCAAGGCCCATCGAAGGAAAAGCAAAGATTGATATCCAAGTTTGGCAGGGAAACTCATCGGGTTGAGGAGGCTGAAGATGATCTTGTAAGCCCTGAAAGCTCGATTTCGATTACCCAAGACTCTCAACCTGCACCCACTTATAGACCTCCTCGACATGTTGTTGATTTCAATGACCGGATGGCTGAGGCTAGCGTCTCGAGGGAAGGATCAAAAGCGTTAGAATGCGCTGACGATCCGCCCAATCCATCCGATTCAGAACCACCCATTTCTCAACTTATATCACCATCACCGATGTCGACTCCAGGGGTACTGAGCTCGCTTGGAAGTAGTAGACCCCAACGTTCCCTGCCAGAGATGGCTACAATAACAATAGGTGATCATACTGTGACTAGCTCTATTGGAACACCTCCCCCTAAAAGATTGAAAGTTGGCAGTACTTCAGTTTCCCTGCGTGGAAGTGGGAAACTTCAGCGGAATGTACCTATGCCATCTTTTGGGAAACGGCTTCTTCAACGATTCGGTGCACCTGGAACTCAGACCTCAGAAGCTAGCGATGATACAGATATGATCGATATAGAAGAGCCAGAATATACGTTAGAAACCGCTGCACTTGATTCCTCAAGCGCTTCTGATGTAGATGCTGATGAAAATTCACCAACAGCTTCTCCGGTAGATGAGGACGCTCCTATATCATCAGAAGTTCCTCCAGAAGATAATCCAGACGGAGAGGAGGAAGACGAAGAGTACTCGGATGAGGAGGAGAAAAAGGTTCGCGAAGAAGCAAAAGTCCAAGAGATGATCAGTGAGGTTGAAAGAACGGCTGTGCTGCCATCCCAAGAAAATATTTCTCGTGCAAAATCACTTGTCAAAGGTGGCGCAAAGAGGAAGGAATCCACGTTCAACCTGACACAGACTGTTGACACTACTATTCTTGATATAAACCAACAGTTTGAATCTTTGCAAAATGCACTTTCTTTATACGCAAATCAAACTACCCCTACTCCTCAAGACGAAGCCCTCGATTCTGACGGTGCCGAAGAGCGGCTCTCTCTTACAATCTCCAAGAGTGATTTCGCTAAGATGAAAATCATTGGTCAATTCAATCTCGGTTTTATTCTCGCATCGAAAGCCTCTGAGCTGGCAACTGGAAATGGTGGAATACAAACGGCAGATAATGTTTTCATTATCGATCAACATTCATCAGATGAAAAGTATAATTTTGAACGATTGCAAGCTACTACAATAGTACAGTCGCAAAGATTAGTTTACCCCAAAACTCTCTCTCTCACAGCACTCGAGGAAGAGATTGTAGCTGAGAATCTCGATATTTTGGAACAAAATGGATTTATTTTAACCATCGATCAATCATCCCAAAATGTAGGGGGAAGATGTCAACTTGTTTCGCTCCCTGTTTCGAGAGAAACTACTTTCTCAATCAACGATCTTGAGGAATTAATTGCGCTATTGGCGGAAAGTGGTGGTAGAGCCGGAATGGTAAGACCGAGTAAGGTTAGAAAAATGTTCGCGATGAGAGCTTGTAGGAGTAGTATTATGATTGGGAAATCATTGACCAAGGGACAAATGGAAAAGGTGGTACGGCATATGGGAGAGATTGAACAGCAGTGGAATTGTCCGCATGGGAGACCTACCATGAGACATCTTTGTGGATTGGGTTTGTGGGATGGGGAGGGGGAGGGATGGAAGGAGGATTTGGGTGGAGAGAGGAAGACAGATTGGGGTGGGTATGTAAGGATGAAGAGGGGATTGGAGTAGATGGTTTGGCGGTGGGATGAAGAGATGGGGAATGATTGTTTTATATGAGTCTATGTGGGTTTTACATGGTATGGTGTTGGGAAAAGAGGAGGGAAGACAAGAGAAGATCTTTTGGGAGTTTACACATTACATTTTCGCTATTGATAGTATCCGAGGATATGAAATTTGCTAGATTTTGGGAGTTGGGGAAAGAAAAATTAATGCAATGTACAGATTCATGTACTGGCATGTATGTCTTTATGTCTTTATGTGTTTAGTTAGGTATTAGATATCAAGCCCGAGAAGTTCGGTAAAATAAATGAATCACTACCTTTCTAGGTAGGTAATCATTATAAAATCACAACAAGTCCTATCTATCATTTCTACTCGTTCATGAAATCAAAATCGGGAGGGAGAGGAATTTTCCATTTCGTTTTTAGTTGACTTGAGTATTAAAGGGGACGAATGTACGGGATGAGTCGGAGTTGTGATACTTACTGTGTGTGTGGGTGGGTGGATGGTAGCGAGGTAATTATGGATGGATGTGGTGTGGTGGGATATGATGCTGATAGGGGAGAGGATGAGGATGAGGATGAGGATGAGGATTTGTGAGTGGTGAGATGGGTTGGTGGGTTTGATGGGTTTGGAAACTTAGTTATTTACTTACTCGCTTGCTTGGATGGGTAGGTGGAAGGCGGAGAATTGGTATGGGAATATTGTGATTGTATGATTTGATTTGATTTTATTTTAGTTTATCTTATTTGGATAGGGGAGGGAAGGGAGGGAAGGGAAGGAAAGAGAAGGAGAGGAGAGGGTAGGGAAAGGACGTTGAGAGGAGTGCGAGCTGATGAATAGATGAATTGGGATGGAAGGGATGGGATGATTGGGATGGGGTGAGATAGGATGGGATAGGATGAGGCGAGTATCTAAAATGCTGATGGTGATGGTGGTAGTGGTGGTGGTGGTGGTGGTGGTGGTGGATAGAGAAACTCCGAGAATCGGGGGACGGACTTGTATTTTCTATATTGGGGAGGGGGGGATGGAGATGAGGATGAGATGGATAGAGAGATGGATGGATAGATGGATATGCGATGTCGCAGTCGCAGTCGCAGTCGCAGTCGCAGTTGTAGTGGTATTGCATTTTGTTTTGCGGGGTTCGGGGTTCGGGGTTGTTTGTGTGGTATGCGATGGGATAGGATAGCATGGGCCAATGGAAAGCGAGATCTTTTGATGCCGAGATAGGCACATAGGACTGAGGATAGAATGGGTGGATTGAGGGATGGGATGGCGGTGCTGTAATGTGTGTACTATAGATCTTATTTCGGAATCGGGGCTTCGGCTTGTAGAGGATTGGGGATTGGGGAACGCACGGAATTCCCGTGGTGGTGGGGGACGGGTGATATGTTATATATATATATA